>VXAD01007415.1:3698500-3720794 GCA_013399195.1 Dicrurus megarhynchus
TTTTTTTTTTTTTTTAACTTGGAATAGTTTCATCACTTCTGTAATTAAAAGTGACGAATTCCCTGACATCAGGGAGACTTTATACCAAGCAATTGACAGCTACTGGAGATTTTGTCACCTCTGAAAACACCTAACCTCTCATTCTGTGGGCTGCTGGGAATACACTGAGCACTGGGCAGGGCATTATTTTCAGGATTTCAGGTCAGAAATTCCATGTTTCCATCTTCCAGGACAGTCCTATCATGTACGCTCAGCAGGGAATAAGAGAAGAGGGAAATGAAGCCAAAAATGAGCTTTCATTTTTGAAACAATTTGTTCTTCTGCAACACCTACTACTTAATATCCTCTGCAGGTATTAAACCCTGCTGTGTACCAGCATTTCTCCAAAACAGGCAAAAGCAATTCTCAAGCTGTGGGTGTTCAGCCACTCCAGCCCACAGAAAGCTGCTGCTCTGCACGGAGCTTTTGTGTTCTAGGATGCACATGGGTGCACAAAGGAACAGAGCAGAGGCTTTATCAGCTGGGAACTGATCAACTTGGTGTGGGTCTTTTTTCAGCTGAACCAATCCCTCTGCCTGGCTGCAGAACCACAAGTGGGAAAGGGAAGGTGAGGAGATGGGCACGGATAACTTTCTGCTATAGCTCAAAATGATGTCCAAATTTCACTCCAACAGGGGATTTAAGATGATTATCCTTGAATTGGTCTAATTACGAGGGAGCTGTAGTGTGTGCAGAGATGGAAGGCACAGGAATGTTTGTTTATGAGTCAGATTTCTCTTGACTGCTACAAGAGCCCTTAAGTGCTCACCTGCTTCTTCCTTGGCTGGTGAGAAACCCTTCAACACCCCTTCAACAACAAGAACAAAGTCCTTGTTTTGCAGCAGGTTCTTATTCAAATGCTTTTGCTTTCATTTTATTTTACCGCCCTTATTAATATTTGTTTTTCTCTTTGGATTTTTTGTTCCTCTTCTCTTTTCTAAACTGCAAATGTAATTGAAAAAAAGTCCAAATCAATAAAAAGGTAAAAAAGTGAGAACACATCGAACTAATTCAGGTTGGCAAAGCCCTCTAAGATCATTGAGTCCAACCATTAACCCAGCACTGCCAGGTCCTCCACTAAACCAGGTCCCTGAGCATCAGGTCCTTGTTTTCTTCAATCCTTGAGTAAGGGGATGCTGTAATGAAGAATGAAGGAATCAGGATGTCCAGGCTGGGAAAAAAAAATAGATCTTTACTGAATTTACATAAATAAGGTCAAATTGGGGGACAAAGAATACTTCTAGAATTTGGATTGCATTTGTTCCCTTTTTTTTCAGTCTGAATAATTGTTATTCTTAATTTTTTTTTTTTTTGTATTTGTCCCTATTAAGTTCCAGGCAAACTGGAGCCAAGAGAAGCACTGAACTAGTATGGGCTTTTTAGGTCTTTTTTCCTCCAATTTCTCCAGCAGAGAGCACATAAAAGTTGTTCTGTGTGTGTTGGGGACATGAGTGATAGAGAATCAAGGTGTGCTGAATTTCAAAACCAGCTGCACTTTCGGATCAGTGAACAGCAAGGATTTGTTGCTTCAAGGTGATTTCAAGTGGAGTAGATGCATGAAAAGGATTTTGTGTGGAGTGTTTTAATGCATACAAATGTAAAAAAACCCCAAACACTGTGGAGACAAAGCTTTTTTAATATAGGAAAGAGGGAAACCTCTATCTGCAGCGAGCCAGAATTGTTGGTACTTTACTTTTTTCCTTCCAGGCAAAGAAGACCACAAGAAGCTGAAGTAATTCCTGGCAGATTTGCATAACCTGCACTCAAAATCCTCAAATCAGCAGCCAGATTAACTCACTGCAATGCTGCAAACTGTTGGATGACCCAGGCTCTGAACCCAGACCTGGCTTTGTCAATAAACTGCTGCAGCACTATTGACCAGAGCTTAAATGAATGTTTGCATGATCCAGCTTCAAAAGCTTGCAGAGCAAAAGGCATTAAATGCTCACAAGCTGGGGGGAGTTCAGAGAAGGCCAAGAGATCAACACATCATCCAGGGATGGATTGGGCTGTTGGGATATGGGTATCCACATCCCTCAGTGTTTTTTCTTTGCTTAGCCACAGTTTGCTGTACAATTCTCAAATCCTGAAATATTAATTTTTTTCCACACATTCATGCATCTGTTGTTTAGAAAAGCAGATTGTTTTACCTTGTCAGTCACTCCTTTTAATTCTTCATTTGTTTTTTCCCTTTCATCTATTCCTTCCTATATTTTCTGCACTTTGTCAGCATTATTCAGATGCCTCATGGGTAATGATAGATACAATTATGTCTTTTAAAATGTGGTTGGATCAAATATATCTATATATATAACTCACATTGCTTGCTCCAAAGAAAATTGTTTTGTCAATCCCATTTCTCTTCTCGGAAGGCCCATTCCTGATGTCAGGCTGGGAGAACATTTAGGCAGAGGTGTAGGCACAGAAATAATCCAGGAGTTTTAAGGATGTTGGCGACAAGGACATAAATGAATCAGGTCTATCACTAAATTCTTTATAATCAGACCTGGAAAATCAATAAGAAAAAGATCTCAAAACACGAAATCCCAACCAAACACAAAGTAGGAATCCATTGTTGTCCTGAAGAGTTTCTGTGGTGTTTTTAATGGATTTACTGTACTGACTGTCAGAATTAATCCCCTGCAGTTCTGCTGTTCACTTGTCTTTCCCAGGACCTCAAGAAAGGTGCTGAATTCACAGTCCTGTCCCAGGAAATTTACTCTCTCTAGGCTCTATTTAGTTTAATTGATTAAATCTCCTTGGAATAAACACCTAATGCACTGAGAGGCACTGAGAAGTTCATTAACCTGCAGTCTTAAGTTTAGGTATCCCCATCCAGGGAAATCCTAGCCTGAGTCACCAGTTTCTTCTCTGCTTAAAAAAAGCATTTTCACACTAAATTTAGCATTTTAAACTACATTGCAGAGTCAGTTTTTACTGGTTTTGTTTCATTTTGTTTTTACACATTGCTAATAATTTCCCAGCCATGAAAAGAGCAGGTGTGAGACCAGGTGTGCTGTACTAAGAAAATATTCAAAATTTTTAATGAACCTTCAGGAGGTGGAAATATTTACTGGAAATATTGCAATTATCAAGGTTTCTTGGAAGTTAGACTGCGGCTGATTACTGGAAATTCATCTGTGCCTGAAGACACTGACAAATTCCCTGGCCCTGCTCTTTTCTCGATGGGATCCTGGGCTGACTGAACTCACGAGTGTCAGTGCTGTCAACTCTAAAGATGATTGTAGTGCATCCAAAAGTGCAGGCACACGATAATGTGTTCCTAATGGAGCTGCAATCCCTTAGCTCAGCATTATTTTCTACCTTGTTTTATTCCTCTGCCAGTCAGTATTGGGGTACTATGCTCCAAAAATATCTTTTTTAAAATAACTTTTAAATAAATGTTAATTGAACTACTAAAAATTAACATTTCAGTCAATTTTCACAGATTTTCGTCTGCCCAAGAGGTTCAATGTAAAGGAGAATTATCTTTTTTTTTCTTTTTTTTTTTTCTTTTTTGGCCTCTTGAAGTGTGGGCCAAGTCATGCCCCTGTGAAATAAATGTTGAAAAAAGTCTACACAAAGAGATTGAAGTTTTCTCCATATCCAGCCTCCTAAATTTCCTTACAGGAGCCAAGATGAAAAGATTTGCAAACCTATAAATGTCTCAGCAACTTTTGCACCTTTTCTCAAGTGGAAATTTCAGAGGGTGGCAGGAGGAAACAAAACTCTCAATTCTCCATTTCCACCTTTTTGCCTGTGGACTTCCATCCCCAGGGCTGAGATTTGGTGGGAAAAGGAGACAAAACAAAATCAGTGTTTTGCAATATTTGAGTGGATAGTTGGCCTTGTGGTGGGTTTTATGGAGGCAAGAGATGGATTTGTTTGTTTTCCACACACTTCAGGTTTTTTCAGTGGAAGTTGCAAGGACTGAACTCCTCACAATATTTCTTCATATCCACTGTTGATACATTGCAGAATCATAGGAAGTTCAGGTTGGAAGGGACCTTGAAGACCATCCAGTGCCACCCCCTGCCATGGGCAGGGACACCTTCCCCTATCCCAGGCTGCTCCAAGCCCCATCCAACCTGGCCTTGGACACTTCCAGGGATGGGGCAGCCACAGCTTCTCTGGGCACCCTCTGCCAGGGCCTCACCACCCTCACAGGGAAGGATTTCTTCCTAATATCCCATCTAACCCTGTCCTCTGGCAGTTTGAAGCCATTCCCTGTGTCCTGTCCTTCCATCCCTTGTTCCCAGTCCCTCTCCAGCTCTCCTGGAGCCCCTTTAGGCCCTGCAAGGGGCTCTGAGCTCTCCCTGGAGCCTTTTCTTCTCCAGGTGAACATTCCCAGCTCTCCCAGCCTGGCTCCAGAGCAGAGGGGCTCCAGTCCTTGGAACATCCTCGTGGTCTCCTCTGGACTCATCCCAGCAGCTCCACATCGTTCTTGTCCTGGGGCCCCAGAGGAGATCCCAGCACTTCAGGTGGGGTCTCACCAGAGCAGACTGTTACGACTGGGGAATAGAGTCAGCCTTTAGTGAATTACCAAAAATAATCTACCATTTAGTAGAAATATAAAGTAGAAAGATATGGAGAAATAACCAACCCAGCAGAATGTGGGGGATTTTTGGTCCCAATATTGCCTGAAGTTCTTAAGCTTTGAACAGAGATTTGCTCTTTATTCATTTAGCTCAGAAGAGCTTGCTGAAGGTGTATCTGGGCAGATAACAACCTTATCTAGTTGTTTTTTTCTGGAGTAGCAGATTAAACAAAAAAATTTCACAAAATTATATCAACCTCTCCACTGTTCTACAGAAAATGTCTTCCTTCACAGAGGATTTTTACTGAATAAAGTTAAATTCCATCTGGAAACAGTGTCTTATAGTTTGCAGTGCATGTTCTGTTTTAAGATTGCACCTCATCACTTCAAATCTCCGGATCCATTTCCGAAATTCTTTCACCTGATTGGAGTTATGTAATGTCTCCCCTTGTGTTTACAGTTTATGGCGTCTGATATATTTCCTGAGATCTTTAGGATGCTCAGAGAGTGAGTAGGCAGCTTTCTGCAAGTATATTTTAGTCCTGCATTATCCCATTCTGATCACATTCAAAGCTGCTTCCATAGCAACACCTAAAAATATTAAATTCTAAAAATAAGCAAGTCCTTTAGCCGCTTACCACATGCAATTCTCCTTTTGTGACAAACAAAATAATCACCTCTGTTATGTGAACTGAACTTTGGAAATGTTGCCGTCAGTTTTGAAGAGATTTAAGACTTCCCAGATAGTTCCACCAACAAAACTGTCCTTGAGCAGTGACAAGGATCTTTAAATTCTGCCAAAATACCCCCCACTGCTAGAAACACAAGAAACCCTGTAAGTAATTAAGATGGGTTGTTTCAAATTAAGAGATGAATGCCCTTCCTGCTGAAGTCAGGGATAGGTCTCCACACCCAAACCCAAACGGAATGGAGAGAAGAGGTGGGGCAAGAAATCCACATAACAGTCTCATTGTTTGCACTGGAAGATAGCAGGGACCAGACCAAGTGAATAAAGATTTTAAACTGTTTTAGAAAAACCACAGCGGATTAGAAAACCTGTGGGCTTGAAACAGGGAAAAACATTATCCCAGTTATGGGATCTCAGCTCAGGGATTTCACTTAACATTCTCCATTCTGATTGTTAACTACACTGGTCTCCCCTCAGCCTGTGTGTTTTGGAGTTGAGCTGCAGTAGGTTTTTCTGCAACAGGTCACTGGAACAATCACAGAATTGTGGAATATCCTGGTTGGATGGGACTCACAAAGATCATCTTGTCCAGCTCCTGGCCCTGCACAGGACACCCAAGAATCCCACCCTAGGCCTGAGAGATCTTTGTGCTTTAAGTTTTCTTCTCACTTTGAATTTTGAACTCCCTTGGAGTGGGAGGTTGGACCTGAAACAATCATGTGATAAATGTTCTCCAGTTTTGCTGTCCTAAATCCAGAGATACCAATTCCCATTCGCTGAAGAAACACTACAGGTGGTGTTACATTTCTGTAGAGTGATCTGCAGGTTTGTTTTTATCTTCTCACAAAGGATTTTGGTTTAGTGGTCTTGATTTGGGAGTGTGGTGGTGGACCAGGTGAGCTCTTAATTTTCCTAATTCTCTTACCAGAAAATTTCTTAAAAGGAACTAAACCCATCAATGACAACCAAATATTTTACAGCTGCCTTCTCTCCTAGCTGTTAGGACAATTCACTTCTGTGAAAGGACAAGGTGTTAGACTGATCATAAAAATGTAGTATAAGGTCAAGAAATGCTTCCTGAAAGCAAGGACAGTAACACTGCTGAACAGCCTTCAACAGGAAATTCCTGAGTCTCACAGGTTTGAGGAGATGAAACCTACAAACCTTAGAAAACAGCACTAAAGACTTGTGGTGTTACACAATTGCCCAGTAATATTTTCTATAGAGATCTGTACTTTACGCTGTGACAGAGCAATAGAAATGTTTTTTCTGAATATGAGATGCTCATCCATAGTGGCCCTTAGCAAGCAGGATGTGAGAGGACTCTGGAATGAAGTGGATTTAGGACAGGAACAGTGTGTTTGATTACTCTTCAAGAAAACGGATGATGTTTTCAAGGCAATTCAGACTTGAAGCACTACCGATCCTTTTCCTACCAAAGAGGTACAAGATTTCAAGTTGTCATCGAAACTGAGGAGCAGTGCAGGAGTTTTGGTCTCCCATGGTAGCTCTGTTGGAATGTAGCACCCTCAAATTGCCTGGAATTCACTCCAAATCAATCACTTTTTTCTTAGTAAATTCAAGAATCCTCTCTACCTTTTCACATCTATTTTACTACTCAATGTCTCAAGTCCCTCATGTCTAAAGCAACACCCTGACCTGGCTTCTCTCTCTCCAAGCCCTCCACTCCTTTGATGATGCCACCGACTCTCAAACACCACATATTGACCTTTTTGACCAGAAAGACAAGAGGAGACAGTGCTGATTGGGCATCTGGCCACAGAGCTTGTCTCAAATCTCTACCACTGGCATGAAAGAAATGACACTGGGGCTACCTGCAACTCCTGTTGGATTTTAAAGTCTTTGAGATTCTGGTATTTTGTTGAATAGGTATGAAATTGGCCATTATTAGGTGAAAGTTATTTAAAATATACTCAGACAAACAATATTTTTGCATAACCTGTATTTCTTTGCAAAACTGAGCCATCCCCTGCCCACACAGAAATAGGCACACACAGATTTCTGTTTTGGTAAGATTTCTCCATCACAGCTGTCTAGTAATAAGCAGGTTAATGGCAAGTTGTGATTCCTTTTTCAAGCTGGTTTTAAAAATGTTCATCTTCCTCTTCTGGCCTAAACACCCTATTAATTTTGCAACTCATTTCTCCTGGTGCCACTACCAACGTTCTTTTATTTCATCTGCCTGCTACATCTTAAAAGATCTTTATGGTAAGGACAGTTACACTTTACATCTCTGTACAACATCTGTCACAGAAAGTCCCCAAAATGGAAAATAATTTACTCGGAAACCTCAATATTACAAGATATTTCTAGGTGATTTCTATTTCTAAGAGTACAAGTTTTAAGCATATATCAGAATCCTGAATTTGGAGAATTGTTCAGTGATGGTTGTTGAAGCAATTCACGTAAAGGAGGTGAGATGGCTATTTTCTTTTTAATTTCTTTTTAATCTAATTTTTTTTCTCCCAAACCCAGCTAAATTATCTTGGTGCCTCTCAGTGTAAGGCAGTTTTACTTGAAATCGTGGAGTACAATTCTACTGTGTTTGACAGGTCCTGTCTTGTTCTATCCCTGACATTGATCCTGAGCCAGGCAGGAAGCAGGGAGTAAAGATTTCCACCATGCCTGGAGACACAATGCTCAAAAAGCTCTCTTTGGCTAGCTGATATAGATTTGTGGAACAGTCAGTCCCAGGGAAGTGCTGTTGTCAGTTATTGATATTACCATTTAATACACTTCACTAATGAGTGGAACTGCAACCTTAATCACCGCTAGACAAACAAGCAACCAAAGGGAAAAAAAAAAAGAAAAAAGAGGAAAACAGCTGATGGGAAAGTGAATTCTTTTAATTGGGCTCACCATTCATTTCTTGGAGTAGCTAAGTGTCAAAGGTCTGTAGCAATGTGTGAAAGGTGAGCTGATGAATCAGGGTTAGGAAAAAGAAGGAAGCATATACACATGCTAGAGAAGGTTTATGCAGATTTTCAAACAGTGGATTTGTAGGTGAGCCATTAGCACAGCTGAGTGGGAAGAGAGGGGGATTAGCAGCTTATAAGGCTGAGAATTTAGACACACCTGCCTACTTTCACATCTGTAAAGTATTTCCTATGTGCTGGTGCACTCCTGTAATGTGAAATTCAGCTGTGGGTGGCTGCATTCCATCGCAGCGTGAAGAGGTGCTCATGTGTAAGATGGATGACTCTGTCATGTGTTGAGACCAGAGCAGTGGTAAATGGGGTTTGCCAAATGTTTTCAGCTGAAAACCACTCAGAATAAGGACTTTTCTCTGGAAAAGGTTGTGGGGTTTTTTTTCTTTTTTTCCCAACTAACCAAGTAGTGGCCAGAGTAATTTATCTAAATCTTCTTGACTGGTTCCGAGTGTTATGTTTCAACTTTGCTCACATCTCCATTTTCTCTCTAAAAACTCTTCTGTGACAAAGCGCATACATTGAGGTATAAATCACGAGAAGTCGTGAGTCAGAAAGCAAATTTTGGCCAATGAAGATTTATGAATCTCTAAACTGCAGGTTCAGTAACAACTCCTTTTTTTTTCTTTTTTTTTTTTTTTAGATCACACAGCCTCCAAAAACCTGTCAGTGCATACTTGTGCAGTGGATGGGTAGTTTGACCCATTGGACAGAACTTTACACCCATTTTCTTCAAGACTGAATCTTAGTCTATGCAGGGAAACTCAGAGAAATGAAAGCCCAGGGAGTCAAGTCCAGACAAGTTTTTAATGAATAACTTAAACACAGCCACAGATTTCAGCATATTGAAGTGAAATTCTGGCTGGCTCATTGCAGAAGGGATGGTTGTTTGTAGGGTGGCTGATAATCCTAAAATGATCAGAGGATCTGTTCCAATTTCTCCCATGCACTTCCTCTATAGCCTTGAGTTTGAGAACTGAGGAATGATTGGCCTTTGGAAGTCTTGGCTCCTAAAACCCCTTTGATGTTCCTGGGTGGGGCTCACAACCAACACACTACTGGCTTTTCTCAAATGGATCATTTCCTTTTGGCTTTCAGTGAAAAGCTTTTGAAAATTCTTGCCTTTAGCCAGATGCAGATTGGAATTTTTTTCATAATCCCGAAATGTTTTCTGGGATGTTGACTGTCATTATTTTCCATCCTGTAGTCAAGACCTTCTGGTGATATATGCACCTAGAGAAGAAAAGGTGACCAGCTGGACAAACAACACTGATCCAGAGGGAATTGGACCAACTTTACATGGGAAAGATTTTAAACAGGATTTTTTTCCTGTGAATTTCCAAGCAATTTAATTTTGTCTTCATCAACATGAACATTTTATTTAGTTGGTAAGTAGTTCACCATAACTACATTCTTAGAGTAGTTGTCTTTCAAATTTCTTCACTAAAAGAGTGGTCAGGCATTGGCTGCCCAGGGAAGTGGTGGAATCACCATCCCTGGAAGTGTTAAAAACCATAAAGATGTGGTACTGAGGGCTATGGTTTTGTGGGGGATCTGGCAATATTGGGTTAATGACTGGACTCCGTGATCTGAGAGGGCTTTTCCAACCTAAATCATTCTGTGATTCTAAATTAAGGATTGGTCCTCCAAGAGGGATCTTGGACACACAGTGGCCATCTTGTCAGTCAGTTACATTGACTTCAAATCATCAGGGTTTTTGGTATTTTTTCCAAAATCAGTGTCTGTTTTTTAAAACTCTGCCCAGCGATGGTGGGATTGAAGAAAGCACTTGAAGGTACAGCAACAAATGATCTCTCATTTCTCTGTCTGGTGTGTTTAGCCTTAATCACATGAAAAGATTTTATGGAAATGTTATTAATGGGCCATTGTTCAAATATGACAATGTGCAAGTGTTTGTGAATAGGCTTTTCTCGTCAAGCTTATCATGTCACTAAAATAATTCTTCAAAATCTTGCAGCAATTTTGCAGCACGATTGCCCAAATTATCCATGTCTGACACTTAAAACGCTCTGTTGCAGTGCAATACCACAATTTCTTTATTGCAGTACATTGTGAAATATCATTTATAATTAGAAGTGTTTCAATGCGTTTGTTTGGCTGGTTGAGGTTTTTTTGTGGTTTGTTTTGTACATTTTTTTTTATTTGTGGTTCCTTCCTGCAAATAAGCTTTTGAAGAAAACAAAAAAGACAGCTACAAATTCAGGAAATCAACAGCAATTGTATTTGTTGTCATAGTAGAACTAATATAATTTTTGACATTTCAATGCAGTTTTGTTTGTCAGGAAATTTTCATCCTGTTGGATAGAAATGGGTTGATAGAGAGAATATTTTTCGCTCCAAACAAGAGAAAAGGATTACTCTGTTTTGATGGAGAAGGGCTACAGGACAGGGCAATTTTCAAAAAAAGAGGAAGCTATGAGTTCATTTCTAGAAATAATCACTTACATTGTACAGCAAAAATTCTCTCTATGCTTGTAAATCTGTTGCAATTTTCTGAAATAGAGTGGCCTCTGTCCATAAACAACATTGCTACCAAGAGCAGGTTTTCCTGTCCATTGCTGGAACCAATTTTCAGACAGTTTTATCAAGGCATGGGATGTGTCAGAATGAAACATAGCAGGTGTGAGAGCAACCTTGGAGTTAAAAACGAGTTGTGCATCCTCCTGCTCCTCGCTCCTAAACCACATAATTCTGATGCCTTTATAATTCTATGGATGCACCTGCTGGCCTCCTGTGCCTCCAGATTTATCTTTATTAAACATAACACAATCATGGGATACTTGAGGTTGGAAGGGACCTCTGGAGGTCTCTAACCCAATGACACCAATTAAAGGGGAATCAAGTGGGTCAGGTTGCCCAGGGCTGTTTCTAACAGGGTTTTGCATATTCCTGGGAACGGAAACTCCACAATCTCCCTGGACAACCTGCTCCAGGATTTGATCACCCTCACAGCAAAGAAGGTATTTTATGCTTAAGTTGAATTTTCTGTAATTCAATTTGTGCCCATTGCCTCACAATCTGAAAAATCTCATGCCTGATTTAGTTCTAGTACTCTTACAACTTGGAAAAAAGGAATTTCAGGGGAGACCTTATTGTTCTGCACAAGTTCCTGAAAGGAGGCTTAGCCAGGTGGGGGTGAGGGTCTTCTCCCAAGAAAAAGGATGAGAGGAAATCTCCTGAAGTTCTGCCAGGGGAGGTGCACCTGAAAATGTGGTCAGGCACTGGAATAGGAATAGGAATAGGAATAGGAATAGGAATAGGAATAGGAATAGGAATAGGCTGCCCAAGGAAGTGGTGAAATCCCCATCCCTGAGGGTGTTCAAACAACACATGGATGCAGCTCTTGGGGACATGGTCTAGTGGGAAACACATTCTGGGTGAACAGTTGGACTCAATGATCTTGGAGGTCTTTTCCAACCTTAAAGACTCTGTGATTCTGTAGAAGCTGTTCTTTACAACTCCATTTCACATTATATTGTTCATGGCCATGTCATAATTATGCCGTAAGTCATAATTAGATACTTCAGTGGTTTCTTATATGGCATTCCTGGGCTGGCCACTGCGAAAAAGTGTCATAAGAAAAGTAATTTTCTTAAGTGTGATTTTAAAGTATCAACAGGAATTATATCCCTGAAAAGCCAGACAAGGAAATGGAGTTCTACAGTACCTAAAGCAGCATTAACAGCTCCTGTTAATTAACTTGGTGGGGCCTATAAGAAAGATGGGAAAGGCTTTTTAGCAGGACCTGCTTAATAGGACCAGATCTAATGGCTTTAAACTAAAAGAGGGGAGATTCAAACTATGGAGGAAGTTTTTTACAGTAAGAGTGGAAAAACACTGGCACAGGTTCCTCAGAGGGGCTGTGGATGCCCCATCCCTGGAAACATTCGAGGTCGGGTTGGATGTGACTCTGAGCCACCCCAAAGGGGCTTGGACTAGATTGCCTTTAAAGGTCCCTTCCAACCCAAGCTGCTTTATGATTCTGTGAATGTTAAATCTCCCCAGATGCTCCATTTAAAGCTGAATGCAGTGTCTCTGATGCTGCCACCCACAGTCCTGCTCACAGTCAGTAAATCTTCCCTTCAAAAGAAAATAAGGCGTCTTGTTTGAAAATTCACCAAAACCTGGGAGCAATTTATGTTCATGCAGTGGGGGAAAGTAACATGCTATCCCTATTTACATGGAGATGATGGTGTTCTGGTTTCTTTCCATTCTTTTGTTGCTGTTTTTTTCTCCACAAAACAGCTGAGAATGATCACAACAACCACAGGCTGGAGTGCTCTTCGGCCAAACCTCATTACTGGAAAAGAGATGAAATGGGAACACTTCCAAGTCCCAAACTTTTCTGTGTCCATGAAAAAGGAAACAATGATTTAAGAAAAGAAAGAGAACTTGGAAGCATGAGAAAGGAGAAGAAAACAAGATAAATGGCTGTGACCTTGGAGACATCACTCCTGGGGATGAGAGAGAGGAAGGAGGTAAATGTCAGGGCAAATCCTAGCATGGTTTGGGAAGGAACCTTAAAGATCCAAAGTCCTGCTATGGACAGGGACACCTTCCACTGGAACAGCAAAGGCAGCATCAAGAGGCTGCTGCACTCCCTCAGCACTGAGAAGTTCCTGTGAGTAAATATATTCACTTTCTTTTCAAAAACACTCAAATTCCCACTGTCCATTTTCTAACCTTCCTGGGCAGATTCCTTCTTGGGATGAGGTCTGTCTTGGGGAAATAAATCCAAATCTGATGCAAGGATTATTTGGTTAAAATTAGTGTTTGCCCGATATTCTGGGATACAGCCTCCAGCATGACAGCTCCATTGCAGATTTCCCTCTCTCAAAAAACTCATGGATGTTTTTTTACCATTCCTTTGCTGTTTCATGTTGACTTGGAGGAGGGTTGGGTAAGTGGGTGCTCCCAACTCCCTTACATTTAACCCACTATTAAGTTCATTGGAATACTTTTAGGTTCATGGTTTTCTAACTTAAACCACTGCAGTGTACTCCTACCCCGTTGTAAAATCCAAACCGAACCACAAATTATCTATTAACCATAATAAATCCTTGAAATGCTTGAAAAGAATTCTTGAAAAGACTGAAAATCTCTGTATGACACAAACAGAAATATTGCCTCACTATCACATATATTTTATATAAACTTCAGTAGCCACAATCCAGCCTTTCCACGTACTCAGTCACCCTGATCTCAAGCAGCATCTAATTCACCACAGGACCATTCCTGGGTGGTTGTAGGCTTTTCTGCAAAGGCCATTTTTATAGCATCTCAAAATATTGAACAAATCTGCCCACACCCACCTCCAGCATCCACCTCCTTTCCATCTGTGAGACTCACTCCCTTTGTCATATAGGCTCATGTAAAGGAACAGCCCTGGGAAACACTGGAAACAAATATTTCTCAGCAGCCTCCACGCTTGACACCAAAGTACTCGGTCTGCTCTTCAGCCTTCTGCAATCTTCTGTTGCTGTGGCTACTTGGCAGCTCAGGGGAGAGCCAAGCACTCAATGTCATCTCTCCAAAAGCAGTGCTGGCTAAATGCAGACATTTCCATTACTCAGCCCACACTCCCTTGTAGTCGATGCACATCAAGTCCACAGAGTCAATATTCAAGGCATGATTCATTTTCTTCTGAAGCAAACCTGTTGCAATAGCAATGTGCTGTAACAAAATAATGAGCTGCTGAGCAGGTACTTGGAATGCTGGCACAGAAATATGGCTTTGAAGGGACCTTACCTCAAACCCAACCCATGGCTGGTGCCCACTCCTCAGGGTGCAAAAATGTTATGGTTGACTTAACATGAGTTAAAGAAAAAACCATTTTAAGTGAAGGTCTTTCCAAGAAACCTGCATTTCCCACTCATTCTCTGTCCCAGAATTTCCTTCCAGGGCTGGGAGAAGGGTAGGGCAGATGTAAAACCTTTCCCTTATGGAGCAGCTGCTTTACATTTCCAGGGAATGTTAACCTGCTGGTAGGCTGCCGTCTGCCAGGATGTGTTTGTAGGTTGTTGTTATTTCATGAGCTTGCTGGAAGGAAATCAGATGGAACACGCTGATATCTGGGGATGATCATTCAGACAGGTCCGGCTGCAATCTTTCTAATCACTGCTGTGTAATTCCTTGTTTCACACAGGAAACAACCCAAGGACAGAAACTTCTGGATTCTAACATTGCCTCCTACAAAGGCTCCATCTATATTTAAGGTAATCTGATGACCATTTGTTTTATCTTCCTTGAGGAACAAAGAGCCTGTGGAAGTCTGTTGCTGGCTTACTTGAAAAAAAGCCTGAAAAACCCCCTAGCCCCAGATAAACAGCATTTACAAGAATCAGTATCCTGTTCTGCTAAACATGCATTTACAACACAGTCTTTTAAGTCTGTGCCATTGATCAAATGGTTTACACTCATTATGAAAAAAAGTCCTGATTATATTTCTCCACGATTAAAAAATGGACTGAGACCCAACATTCTAACAAACTTCAGCTGAAATCGGTGGCCTGAAACCTGCAGCTGACTTGGCAACTGAGCTGACCCATGAGCTTTCAAAACTTCTCTTGTTTATCTGTCCATTTTCTGCCTATGACAAAAAAGGTTTGGTGAAGCTTGTAGGAAAAGGTCTTGTTTTTTTTGTGATACCAACTCATATGAGAAACAGACAGGCTTTCAGATTTAAATGCTATCTCTCCTGAAATTTTTGAAGGTGTGAGCATTCAGAATCTCTGAGGGGAAGGTTTTACCTCAACTATGATTCATAGAAAAACTTTCTTACCAACTTCAGGCAATAAAGACAAATTAAGAAAATAATTGCTTGTGGAGGATGTGACCATCTCAGTCCACATCACATTCCCTTTCCATGATTTGGGTTATCAAAAAGCATCCCTGCTTCAACTTAAATCATCTTGTATTTCTTCCCTTCCTTCAGACAGAGAGAAGATGCAGATGAGAGCATCCGTAGGCCACCATGATTGTATAGAGGTGACAAGTTTGGGCAATGTTTACGGGAATCATCTCCCACACACATCTACACACAGTTTGAAAAACTGTGATATCAGCAACACCTGAATTTCTGCCCTGGAGATGTTTTAGCAGCAGCAGAAAATATCAGACTTCCTGATCTCCCACCCCAGCAGGAATAAATCTGAAAAATGCCATTGAATGCAGAAATCTTTGGGAATATTTACACCACCTGCAAATCTTATCCACAGACTCTACGAACAAATAGTCTCTCTTTGGATCTAAAATAACCTCCATTTTTCTGAATGGTATCCAAAATTAGATGATATATTTTGGTAGAAGTTACTCTGGGTTTGACATCATTAGCAAAGCAACATCCATGCCAAGGAGTTCTGAGGATATGAGTAAGTATATGTGTCAGGATAGATTTAAAAATAAAAAGTGATTATACCAGATCGATATTCCAAATCATAACTGTACAGGGAGAGGAGAAAATAGTAAATCTATTTTTATTTTTTTGTGACGCATCAATTATGGCAGTAACAATTACTACTGTAAGTATAATCAATTAAATCCACTGGATACTGTAAGTATAATCAATTAAATCCACCGGATACACCAAATCTAATAATTTGGGAAAACTATAAACCTGGATTTTGAGGCTACACAGAACCACTGTGACTAACTGAGCAGTACAGGAATACTGGTTCCTGTATTTATTTACTTATTCCGATTTGGAATCTATTTATTAGAAATCCAGAGTTGGCTTCTGTTGCCAAACACATTTTTGCTTTCTATACATTTTTCATATATTTGTAGCTCTGTAGACTACTAATACAGAGTTGTAACTTCTGGTGCTTTTCCTACTTTTTTCCCCTCCTTTTCAGAACACTAAGCTAACCTTTGAACACACTGCTGAAATACTGTTTAGTCTTGTTTTCAAGAAGAGAACCTCCAACAAGGACATTTTGTTTTCCAACCAGAATCTGAGAAGACACAAGAAGAAATGGGGCAAAGAAGCCCCTGGACCAACCCAAATGGGACAGAAAACTACCCAAAAAACTGCTCTTCTAATTGGACAATATTCATTAAATATGCTAATTTGTTAAACTTATAAAAACTGTAGAAATCTGATGCTGGGTGTGCCCACAACCATGGGGGCACCCAGGAGCTTCCATTAAAGACCTGCTTTTTATCTTACTATTTTAACACTGTTGCAAGTTTTGGGTTTTGATTTCGGGCAACAGTAGAGAATTTCTCAGTCTCACTCCTCCTCTGGCTATTTAACTCTTAGAACTATTTCATCTGGTTAAGGTTTGTAGGGATAATAATAAATGACCAGCTGGGATTTTTTACTGTCACTACGGTCACTCTTAATTATTATGCATGTAGCAGAAAGAAAATCATGTGTCAGTGTCCTGGGACTGGGATTTGCTTGCTTAAGCCGGACTCTAAAATGATCCTGCTAGATAAATAACATACAGTGACCTCCCAAATACCAAGGTTGGCTGTTGGCTGCTCATTATGAGATAATGGGGGCAAGAAGTGTCATGGCTTGATACCACACAGAAGGCATCAATAGCAAGCCTGATCCTGTGGCAGCGTGGGTGATGCAGTTAGAGGGAGAAATATTTACCAGTGCAGTAAACAAAGCTGGGAGTTGTGTTTCAGCCTGTTCTGCACTCTCCTTTGGTCACTTGCTGTGAGCAAAGCCAAGGATTTGTGCAAACAGGGAGGCACTGTGCATACAGGATACAGCAGCAGCTCCAGAGGCAGTGAGGGCTCAGCAAGAGCTGGAATTGCTGCTGTTTTGTGTGCTGAGTCTCTCTCCAAACTGTCTCTGTTAAATATTATTTTTAAGTGCCATATCTTGTCAAAGAGAGATGCATTTAATGGCAGCTCACATCCTTTTTTGCAAACATTTATCACTCTCTTCCCCTTCCCTCCCCCCAAATCCTTTCCCCCCCTTCATCTGTAAAAACAACTATGCTAGGGATCAATTATCCTGAAGCATTAAATCATCAGCAGTACTCCCAGCTGTAAAAACATCTGCATTATAGGCTCTGCTTCTTCCTAAGAGACAGAGATGTAATTGATTCCCTCATTCTGGCTTGTTGTAGAGCTTCTGGTTTGTGTTATCCTGGGGGAGTGGGCAGGGGAGGTGGGAGGGAGGCATCTTGCCTTGCTCTAAACTGATTCTTGTTCATGAAACACATGCCTGGACTGAGGAACAGAGCACACAACACACTGCAGAAAGCAGCTTCACCTCTGGTACCTCCCACAGCCTTTGTCTGCTCTTTTAATATTTCAGGGGTAAATAATTTCCCATGCAGCAAACCAGGCATTCCTGTGCTCCCAGGAAAGGAAGGATTTGTGTGTTAGGGAAGTTGCTGCAGAGCTGCCACAGGAAAATTGCTCTGCAAAACCCTTCCTTCTCCCTCCCTGCCTGTAGTTGCCTTAGTGACAAAACTAATGGCCACCAGTGCCCCTGCTCCAGTGCAGAGGAGGAAAACAAAGCCATTTGTATTGTCATTCCTGCAGTCTTCTGCAGGCCTGTGTTCAGGACTAAATGTGCTGATTAAAACCATCTGCCAGCCTCAGTCTCTCCACACCTGTGGGTTTATCCACAGTCACAGCTGACTTGAGGTGCAAATGTTCTAGCTTGGCCTTCTCTGGGGGACTCAGTGCTTTCAGAGCTATCTAAAAATCACAGAATCACAGAATGGATTGTGTGGGAAGGGACCTTAAAGATCATCCAGTTCCAGCCCCTGCCATGGGCAGGGACACCTTCCACAAGAACAGCAAGGGCAGTGTCAAATCTGCACTCCCTGAGCACTGTGAGTGTAATTCCTGTCAGTAAATATATCCACTTTCTCTTCAAAACAGTCTAATTCCCGCTGTCCATTTCCTAATCCTGCTGGGCAGATTCCTTTCAGGAACGCTGTCTGTCTTGGGGAAATAAACCCAGTTCAGATGAAAGCATTATTTGGTTAAAATCAGCGCTTGCCTGACATTCTGACAACATTTCAGCACAGATGCAAAACACAGCCTCGTAGTGGCTACTGTGAGGAAAATTAACTCCATCCCCATCGGAACCTGCACAAGGCAGGAGAGTAACACAGTGAAAAGGCAGAGTGAGTACAGGGTTCTCCTCTCAACCTCGCCTTTGGAACAGCTGCTTCAAGTCACTGAGTAAATCCATTATAAGCCCACACAGGTGGAAAATTAGGAACATCTATCTTACAGCAAAAATGAAAAGACTGCTGGGTTTGTAGTCTATGAGTTTTACTATCACCTTCACTTACATCTAATGGGTTGTTTCTTCACATAAATTACAAGCACTATTTTTTTCTCCTTTTTTTTTTTTTTTTCCTTTGGGATGTCTATGCTTGGGAAGAGTAAAGATGCTCAGGAGTATTTCCTTCCATGGAGAACTCTACTGTACAGCTCTGTGATGTACAATTACTTGTACTTACTCAGTTCTTCCCCCACTCCTGAGATTCCTTGTTTGAAGAAGTAATTTTCAGGAAGAGGAAATATCTCCTCCTCTGGACCACCAGGGAGGTGATCCTGTGCAAAGTGCTCCAGGTGAGCCTGTGTTAGGAGGGAGGTTGGACTGGATGATCTCCAGAGGTCCCTTCCAACCCCAGCCATGCTGGGATTCTGTGGAAGGTCCCTCAAGATGCTTTAATTGAAATCCTGCCTGTGAAGACACACAGGGATGCCACTCAGGTTTAGAAAACTATTTTTAATGGATTTTCTCACTAAGGGCCAAATTCAGTCCTTCAGGGTCACGGATGTCAGAATAATTCTGGTCTTAAATCAGGAAAAGTGTGTAGAGCCTTCACACCTTCACTACTCAGGTGTTGGGAGAGTCAGAAGACAAAATACCTGGGGAAGCTGAAATGCCGATACAGAACAGGTTTCTGTGCTAATGAAAAATATCTTACCCGAAGAAGGACTTAAAAAACCCTATTTAAAATGTATCTATGTCTTTTAAAATGTTATTTTAGAATAAACTATTTCATAGAGTGCAGCTATGGAAGCAACGATGTGGGGCACCACAAATCTGTGTCACTAAGAGGAAAGAATTTTAGACTCCGTGTTTTTAAAAAGCTGCATTTTCAGTGTCAGGAATGCCAACTTCTCCTGCACTGAAGTTATGAAATGAAAGATAATGGAACATGTTCAGTAGGAACTTTCACAAAAGGCAACCCAAAGCTGGGTGAAGATTTGACAGCAATGGATTTACTTCACCAAACAAGTAAAATATTGTCATTGCAGGTTTTTTACTAAGACAGAGTAAAAGAAGTAAAAAACTAAAAAATGCACATTTTATTAATTAAGAAAAGTCTCAGATCCTTTGGACTTACACATCCCATGGTTATTTAGGATTTCCAGCCCCAAAACAGAGCTTTATTTGAATAGCACAAGGTTCAACACAGAAGGAATATTTATTTATCTTTTAAAATCTTAGCAGAAGTAGTTTAAAATGTCAGCGTTAAGAGGTTGAATTACCAAGAGGTGTTCTATTCATATATCTTTAGAGGCAAGAGTACATTCAGCAGCAGGGTTATTCCCCCAACCTAATTTCTCACCACATTTTAAAGCAAGATTTTCTTGGATAATTGCTTAGATCCATTGATTTTTGGTCCTTTGCTTAGTTACCCTTTGATGACAATTATCAATTCTCCTGGCTCTTATCAGCATTAACAGCTGCCTATCCCTGGATTACATTGTTATTCTTAGTTTGTCTTCCTGGCTGGGATTTCCAAAGATTATAAACTCCATCTAAACATATTTGGGGGGAGAGTGAGGGTGGGAATAATCAAAAGAACAGATAATTTTTAAATATCTCACTTAAGCCGCCATGATGAAGAAACAAAACAAATCGGTGACATTCCAAATAAGGTGGAAATTATTCTGAGAGACTTTGCAAGCTTCTGTCTTTAAAATACCAGTTATTTATTCTGTGTTTGCTGTGTGATAGGGTGGGGAATTCACGCCTGAATGAACGAGGGAGCAGAAGGAAGCTCTCAAGTGGTTTTTTCACCTGGGATCATGGCCCCACTGCTTGGAGAGTAGAGTTGGGTTCCTGTTCTCCAGGCTGAAAAAATTGCTTCTGAGTAGCAGTAAGAGCAGAAAAGGTTAAGGAACCAAAACTAGATTTTGATCAGACCATGCCAGTAAACTCCTTCACTGGGTAATAACTGTGTTAAACATGACCAAATATCTACATCCCAATTAATTACAATACAGACAAGGGCCAAATGGTTTTTAGTTAATGCTCAGCTTCAAATGTAGAGAACACATAAAAATACTAAGAATAAGCAAATCCTGAGTTTTTTATTCTTGGACGAAGCAAATGTAGCAAACCATAGCCTCATCAAAATTGAATTATAGTGTAATACAGACAGGGAAATGGAAGACATCTGAGAAGCAACAGGTATAAAACACCCTGGGCTTGGATGATCTCCACTGACCTCTTCCATATCCCATTTTCTGTTTGTCATCTTTGAACAATGAGGGGGAAATGTGCTGTTGTGAAGTTCAGCGAGAATGTTTGGAAATGTATCCTGACCTCAATTATTTCACCTAAAGGATTTAGAAAAAATTTAATAGACGTTCTCTCTATATTGTGCCTGTTATTGTTTCATATAGAACATGACAGCACTTCTGACAGCTCCCAAGCTTGAAATCTCCTTTGTTGATTAAAAAAAAAAATTAAATACTGAGAATCAGAGAGTTGAAAGTCAGGGAAAAAAAAGCCCTCTTGTTATTTTTCTCTTTTCCATAATCTACTCACCTGTTGTAGCTGTTGTTTTCCCTTGCAGGGCTATCTGCAGGTTGAATGGATTGTCACAAATTCCCTTTTCAGAATCAGAGAGGATATAATGTTGTAAACTGTTTATTACAGCCTTAAGCTCTTCAAATTATGGTAAAAAATCAAACCCTGGAGACCCAGAATGAGAAGGAGGACGTTTTATATCCAAGAAGTGACTCAGTGTGCAAGCTCTAATGTTTTTGAATTACGGCAAACAACAATTCCTGCTGCATGTTCTCTGAGGAAAGATTCAAATTTAGGGATTTGTTTCGTTTTTAATATAGACTTCAGTGACATGTGCAAGTCAAATATTAAATTATTCCTTGGTGGGATGTACAAGAAAAATTTGTGCTGGGAACAAAAGAGTTCTAAAAGAATTTATAACCTCATGTAAATATTAAATGTTAGATTTCCTGGTGATTGAAGAGGAAAACACACTTGCAATGTATGTTTGATCTAAAAATAATGAGTAAAGGATAGCTTAATACAAAAATGGCGAACAAAACCAACTTAAATGAAAAAGCCTCAAAAGCAGGAATAATTTTGTTGTTTGCATCCACAGGGACATCCATTGGCTACTTGCAAGGAACTACAGGGGTTTTGGACATTCAGGTATGTCTTAATCACTAAGTTTTTTATCTCTGACACAGAGGGCATCAAGAAACATTTGAGCAATATCCACTGATTGAAAACCTTTCCCTGGCTCCGTGAGTGAAAAGATGGGATATCAAATATTTCATCATCCACACTCAGTGGCCAAGAGACAGGTTTGACCTGGTATATCTTCAAGGCAGGACTGAGCTGTTTAGACAAAATTTTTGTGATGCTTTAAGGGGGATATTTTTCCCACTTGCTCTTCAGCACCCACTCCAGAAGGTCATGAGTGTCCTGTGGACCTGCAGATGTGTAATCTGCCACCAGGAGGCTGTGACTGAACTAAAGCAAATCCTAGAGGTGTATTCAGCTCCAGTTTAGGAATGTTAAATTTGTGTGTCTAACATGAGTGCCCAGATACAGCCCAGGTATTTAAACTCTTGCTGTAGGCAGTGGATGTACAACCAAAACCATCAGCAAATTTTCCAGCATGATCCAGCAGAGGAGCTGTGCTAAGCCCCTGAGCTTTGTTGGCTGCACTGGGAATTTATTCACATAGGTGGCAGCACGCTGACACCTTAATTTTGATAGAGCTGAATCCCACCCTCTGGGAAACAACCCAAAAATTTTTTTTCACCTGAATTCTAAGAGGTTTTCACTGTCTAACTACTAAAAAA
>VXAD01007415.1:3720842-3849946 GCA_013399195.1 Dicrurus megarhynchus
AAAAAAAGTGAGCAATTAACCAAAAATAAAAGTCCTATTGGGGTACCTAAATGAAACATACTGGTACAGAATGCTCTTCATACATTTTTGAATAGAAATCTGTTGGAGAACCAGTTCGAGAAACCCCTGGACTACGCTCCACAGGAAATAAAAGTAGATGATTCAGAGAGATTTTTGATTTATGAGGGGGAAGTTAGTGATGGCATCAGTGACTTCAGTGGTAGAATTAAGACAATAATAGGAACTCCAGTAAATCACCATCCAGGAATAAATAAACCCATCACTTTTGACCACACCAATGAATCACCAGATTGCTCTGGAGGCATTGTGCTGTTGAAAAGGCTCCCATTTTTAGATGTGGTACAAAACAAATTCTGGTCTTTTATTTTCGTTAATGACTCTGAGTCTTCCTTTTGTGTGTGACATGTAAAATGGTGAGGGATGCATCAGCTCTGCAGAACTGACACCCTTGGCCTCTGGAGTTGGATTATAGTCAGGTTTTGCAAGTGCTGCCTGGAACAAGTTCCTTTTATCTGTGGAAGAGCTTCAGGGCATCCTGTGGCTCCTGAGGGCCAGACAGAGAGAGTTATTCATCCCCAAACTGAGGTAATTGGTTGATGTAGAAGGGAATGGCTTTAAACTGTTAGAGAGTAGGTTTAGATGAGATATTAGGAAGAAATTCTTCCCTCTTAGGGTGGTGAGGACCTGGCACAGGTTGCCCAGAGAAGCTGTGGCTGCCCCATCCCTGGAAGTGTCCAAGGCCAGGTTGGACGGGGCTCTGAGCACCCTGGGATGGTGGCACATGGCCAGGGGTGGAACAAAAGATCAGTTTTAAAGTCCTCCCAGCCCAAACCACTCTATGATTCTTAGAGCTAGACCCTTCATCCCTGAACTGCTGGCATTCCCAATTAATTTTTCTGGCTGGGACTGGCTTTGCTACAAGCATCCAAACCCAAGCTTTCTCTATGAGTCTTCTTCCCATGTTCACGTGGCAAATGATTTTTAGTGTAACTTTATTGCACATGGTTTTCCAAAAATAAACTTTTCCCTGTTAGCCTATGAGAAGTACATGGATTTGTGACTTCTCCAGCCAAAGCCAGAGCCCTGCCCATCTCTGTGCTTGGCAGAAGCAACCTTTATTTGCTGCTGCCCTGTCTGATGGCTCCATCCAGACCACTGATAACAATCAGCACTTCTGAGGCTCCACAGTCGGGCTGAAACCATATTAATAATTGAGATGGGCCAGAGAGCGTTTGCTAGCTCTGCTCCATGAAAATCTCTTAGCTTTCCAAATGGGACCAGGTGCCTGTGTGGGAAACTGGGAATGCTCCTTTGGCCGTGCCAACTTCTGCACCATGCCTGGGAATTACTGGGGAGGATAAATTGATTTAGGCCAAACTGTACCAGGGAGAGGGGTGACATTTAACATATTTGCAAGGTGGGGCCTTGGTCACTGCTCTGGCTGCTTGATTGATTATTAGAGATGTTTACATAATTATAATTTAGGTAATTGTAAACAGAATAAATGTAAGACATTTGCTGGAGGTTTGCAATCTGACCAGGAATTCTCTGGATATTGAATTTTTGTATAAGTGAACATATGAGGACAGCCCTGGCCTCAGATCATGATTTATTCAATAGAGGCAAGGATGAGGGTATTGCTTGAAGACCAGACATTAATTAGGTGAGCTGAATAAACTTTCTGACAGCCTTTTTCTCCTCTCCATGAAAAGTGAGGCTGATCCTCTGGGTTAAAGCCAAGCCCATTGTTCAGTGGATGAATTTTATTTATGCAGATTTTTATAAGTTTTAATAATCTTTTATTTATGCTCCTCTGCCTCTAAACTGTTTCTCAGAGCTTTGCATGCGGAATTGAAATAATCTCATTTTTCTCTTATCTAAAAGACAGATGTCTTAGGAAAGGCTCCAGGGTGCCTGGAGAGACATGAGCATTTCACTCTCAAGACAATAATGATGTAAGACTGGTGCATCTGCAGCGAGCAGCACCCTAGTGCTTCAGCAGGGGAGCAAAGGCTGTCTGGTGTCCTTCATTCTGAGTTTCAAGGGCTGCCTGGGCAGCTGTTAATGGGGGCTGCTGGCTGCAGGGAAAAACAGTCCTAAATAAATCTTCCTCAGCATATTCTTGGTGTGCAACTGCATAATAAGGACAGCATCCAAAGCCTGAAGGGTTATTTGGGTCAAAGAAGACATCATGTAATTTATCCTGATGCTGAGCAGAGGCTGAGGGATGTAACAGGTGGGGGTGTGCAACAAGGCACATGCCAGGTTTCTGAAAAGAAATAATTAATAAGCTTTCTAGAGTAATGAAGGATATCTGAATTACAGGAAGTTCATTAAGAAGAATTAAAACTTCCTGGGTTTGGTAGACTCTGTTCTCCTTTCCTAACCTCCTACCTGCAGCATGCTTGGCAGATGTGCACCTTTAGCAGATGTTTGCAAACATGGTCCATGTTCTATGGCCTCTGAATATAAAAGTCTTTAACCTCAGTGATCTGACCATTGGCCACCCTGCCAGATTCCAACAGCCTTTTTCTTTTAAAACGGGATGGAGGTCTCCTCTTCCCTTCACATTTCTGATTTGCTCTCTTTGGTGGGATGTCCTTGCAGGATGGACAGGGGCAGCCATAATCCCTGTTTTTCACTCCCCATCTCCTGTTTATACAACCATTATCACGGCAGGTTCGCTGTTTGAGTTTCGATTTTCCCGTAATGTGGCAGAGTAATTTGTAGCTCTCCCTTGAGTCATTGATTATAATTTTTAACACCATCTCCACTCCTTCACTGAGGCTGCTAACACGAGTTATTACAGTTAAGAGGAAAGCTTTCTCCTCTGAAATGTGTCATCAGATTTGTAAAAGCTATTACTGGGAGATGTATTCATACGCCTGCACTTGTGCCAAGCAGCTAATGATCTTTGGGGAAAAATAAAAATTAAAAAAAGAAAAAGCAGAAGGAAGATTCGAGACAAGCAATAATTTTTCTGTTTCATTTTCAACAACCCAGTTTCTAAAAAGAGAAAAATCTTTTCTACCTTGTATTTAGCTACAGGTAGATATGATGAGGTAATTTGAAATAATTTAATTTAAGCATAATCAAGGTATTCTACTCTGAAAAGTGAACTCCTTTCTGTCATCATAATCTCAGAGTGTACAATTTCCAAATCCATTGCTAGTGGCACTGTAGAGCCTTCTAATAGGGTTGTATTTGCACAGCATAGAATGGTCTCTTATATTCACATTCTATTTTCAGCAGACACAGGTCAGCTCTGTTCCAGGATATTCCAGTTCTTTGGTCATTTCAGAGATGCATTCTCCCTTTTAAATTAATGAATAAAATCTCAATGGGAAAAAGTGAGCGAGCAAAGTAAATAAAATTTATTTACAGCTTTTTTTTTCTCTTTTTCCTTTCAGCAGGAGCAGTGTGCACAAGAGGCTGCAAGCATTGGGCACCACTTGAGACTTCCAAGCCCATCAATCACTTCCTTAAGCATCTCCTCTGCTGCTACTCAAGATTTGTGGCAGCCTAGAAGTGCCTACTGATGGGTAAATACCTGCCTCTAAAGACAGCTGAGCAGCGAAGGGCTCATTTCTTACATTTCAGCTCATTAATCATCATGACACCACCCTTTTTCTGCATGGAAGAGCATCCCTTAGCCTT
Source organism: Dicrurus megarhynchus (assembly GCA_013399195.1). Taxonomy (NCBI): domain Eukaryota; kingdom Metazoa; phylum Chordata; class Aves; order Passeriformes; family Dicruridae; genus Dicrurus; species Dicrurus megarhynchus. The sequence goes on from VXAD01007415.1 coordinate 3,724,521, forward strand.
TAAATAATCTGGATTAGTGCAGCTCTCAGTACTTCCTCTTATGACTTATAAATATGGAAGGGCAAATAATGGGGGTCACCCTCCCTAATTAAATTTCTTAATCACTAATCAATAGAACTGGATTTTAATTTAACTCTTGGACTCCTGCGTCTCAGTGCTTTAGAGCAAGTTTATGAAGCTGTGGGATTTGCATTATAGCTAAAGTTCAAAAACTCTGATGTGTAAATTAAAAAAAATAAGATGTTATGGATTTCTCTCTCTGTAACTTCAAAATGTCAATTTTTCTTTTGTTTCCTGCAGAAAAAGTGTGTTCCCTGCTGTGATAATTTCTCCAGGTTCTAGGAGCAGTGAACACTGACACACAGTAGGCCAGAAACAACAGGTCAGACACAGGATTTGGTTTTGTTGCTAGGTTTTCTTTTTGTTTTTAATAACAGTTTTACTTGTTGGTCAAGAAGCAAGAAAAACTGGGGTTTTGTTTTGGTGGTTCTTTTTGTTTGTTTGGGGTTTGTTTTGTTGGGATTTTTTTTGGTTTTTTGGGGTTTTTTTTTTGGGCTTTTTGTTGTTGTCGGGGTTTTTTGTTTGGGGTTTTTTTGTTTGTTTGTTTTGGTTTGGATATTTTTTGGGTTTTTCTTAAATTTTGGGGGTTTTAAAAAATTTTTTTTTCTATTTTTCCTGACTGCTTTTATCCCTTCTTGTTGTCTTTTGGCTTTATCTCTCCAGGACACCCCAGTGAGGCTGAACCCTGCTCTGCCCATGGCCACAGCAGCTCTTTGCTCCAGGGCAGGGCACACACTGATGGCAGCAGCTTTTAATTGCTGCAGGAAGATTTTACTAAAATCCAAGATGATTTTTGCTTTCAGAAAATCCATCTGTAGCCTTTAAAGGACCCACTTAAATCTTGTCACATATTCAGCAAATGATGGTGCAAAAACCACCATAAACAATTCCACACATTAGCTCAGATATCAGGGTGGGTATCAGTGGGGCCTGCAGTGCTCTTCCCACCAAGGTTTTAAGCTTTTCTGATTTATGTGGAGCAGAATTAATCCAGCATCAAGGTGTAACTTGGGCCAAATAAGTGAGGTTTCAGTCTTATTGCTGGAAAAGAAAATAAATTGTATGGAGCAGCAACTCTTTGGTTTGTTCTTAACAAAGGGAAAGATGGGGAAAAAAAATATCCATGAATTTTTTCACCACTTGGCTTCCACGTCAGTTGTGGTACCTAACTGAGCTGAATTGTTCTAAAATCAATTTCAAATATTAATAAAAATAAACTTTTTCCCCAGCAGGAAGTGAAAGCTCACAGTGGAGCTGGAATGACCTTCACAAAGCATGTGAAGCCAGGACCTGGCCATGAACCACTGAACTTTTCACAAGACTTCATTTTTCAGTCACCACTCTGTGTTTTTTAGCCATCATTTGCATTTTATTCTCCACGGTACCTTAAAATAGGGTAATTAACCTGATTTTCTGGGTAAATTTAGTGCAGGTAATTAAATTTTGCATCTCCAAACTTTCCCCGTACCATTAATTACAGAGCTTTGCATTTGTTGCTACTGCTGGAGTGTAAAGAGGATGTTGTGGAATGGTTTACCACTGAAATATTATTTTTAATACAGCTCTGAACAAACTGAGTGCAGCTGATCCACACCAACTGGGGTTCTCACATTAACCTTATGAAGCAATAAAGAGGCCCTGAATAATTTATACCCAGAGGGGGATTGCACAGCTCTCCTTGAGCCAAATGGGATGAACATGGGAATAACTATGGCAGGGTCATTCAGTGATTCTCAAAGGAATCCTGGCAAACCAACAGCGTTTCTCTTAGGGGCTGGCATAGTTCCTCGGGTGAAATATTGAAATAGGAGGGGGAGGAAAAACTAATTTATGGCTCTACAGCAGTGTTCTAGACAGTGGTCGTGAGTAGGTGAAAGCACACAGAGCCACGTATACAGGAGGAGTTTCTTAGCCAAGGAAAACAACCTGGATATTTGCTGTCAAATATTCCACAAATCTGTAAGCAAACTGCTTTCCGAAAATCTCGTTTTAAAGCAACCTGCCACTGACAAATGGAGAGCATTGACATTAACAGGGGATTACTGTAACTTTCAGGGAGTAGTGGAAGACTTTATTTCCAGTTTTTTTATTTCCAGATAGTGGAGAGCATCAGGGTACCATGATGTTGGTTAATGTATGGTGAGGGAAAAAGACTATTCAGTGCTCCTCATCATCCTGTGAATTGAACAGATTATTCTGTTCTTTGCAGGTCCCCGTGGCTTTCTCAGAGGTGGTGAATATAAAATCTGGAAGAAAAACATGTTCCATTATTTTTTATTACTTACAGAAAAAGACACCTGAGTAGTGAATTTTTTAAAATGTTGGAAAGAAGATTGACTGTGGATTTTGTTGTTTTCTGAGGGAAGTTAGAGAGCTCCTTAAAGGCTTTTCTTGCTTTGTTTTTCTTGTTCATTAGTGAAAAAAGGAATGTGAAAATTGTCAATCCTTTCTGGCCTTGATTTCCTCCAAGCTGAAAAACATTTTAAAGGGAAGGGCTGAAGAAGCAATCTGCTACAACTGAATCAAAGAATGATCATTATATCAAACCTCTGTCACCACAGATTTTTTTTTGTTTTCAAGTTAAAGAACATCATCTGCACATCAGGGCACATTCTTTGTGTTGCTGGAGTGAAATGATGCCAGGAGTTAATAAGTCCACCCTATAAAAGAGTGTTATCTCAAGCTGTGCCTTAGCTGTGTGCCTGCCCAACAGAAAAAAGTCCCAAAACCCAAACCTTTAGAAATATTTAGGTCCTTAACCCTTATCTGTCAATTTAAGAAATGATTTAGATGCTTAAACATAAAAATCTGGTGCAATTTCAGATGTTCTACCATCTCCAGGCTGGCCTTCAGAGCCTCTACAGAAGGAGACAGGTTTTAGTACCAGATCCATCAGCTCTGGGATGCCCTAGTGTCCCCAGGAATCAGGCTTGAGACTTGTGTCAGTGCTCAGGCAGGTCAATTCACCTCCTAGAATTGAAATATTCCTCTAGCAATTTAGCTTTTCATGTTGTTTATTGCCTGTGTAAGTTCTCCTGTGTGAGGTGTTATGCTGAGATTCTGGGTGAGTCCCACCTAAGCATCCTGGTGGTGATTCCTGCCTATAAATCCCTGTAAAGGCTGGACCTAAGTGACAAACCTTCCAACTGATTTGAGAACCTGTCACAGAGCAGGGCAGTGACATTTAAATTCCATTGTTAATGCTCAAGGTGTTGGATTAAATCATTTTCTTAACAACTCCCTCATTGCTGATTCCTTTCTGACATAAACTGCTGCTTACAGATTCGGGTACAGATGACAGAGTCAGTTTTTGTTGATTAATCCTTGTCTTGACCAGTTGCTGAAATTTTAATGGGAAAGTTTCCATGTCAGAACTACACCCATCCTCCTAAATCCATTTCATCCCCCTTTTTTTACTCTACCTGGCAAAATGAGTCTTACTTGAATCTATTTTCCATCATTTTCAGAAGTGGCCTGAAAGAAGTCCCACTTTTTCCTGTTTATTTTGCATTCAGATTAAGCCATTAGCTGTGTCTAAGAATATATTAAAGATGAAAGAATATATTAAAGATGAACTATTAGAACAGAAATTGGGGTACTATTATGGTATTTGTGCTGTCTAGGCCATGCTATCCTTTATTCAGCCATATGATGATGTAAAATAAGGATTTTTTACCCCTCTATTGCATTGACAGATATTTATATCTTTTATTTTCCTTTCAGCTTTGTGTCAGCTGGTAAAGAACTGCCACCCTCAAACATGCTATTTAAAGTGATTTTGCCAGGGATGGTTAATGCTTGTTCATCTCAGCAATAAACATGTACTAGATATGGTTGAAATAATACATATATTCCTTTGAAAATTGCTGGATAAAAATAGCCATTTCCCTTAAATTGTTCAGAAAGATAATGGTGTAAAATTGCAGACTGCAAAAGGCTCAACAGAGCCTGCAAAGATTAAAAATAAAAAAGCTTTTTCCCCCAAATCATACAAAAATTTATTCATGGTTATCCTGTTGGAAAACTGTGAAGATGCTCTCCCTGATTGAACACGCTCCAGAATCTTTGGCTCCATTCTGTTTTTCTGTAGTCTGGATACTTTTAGACTGCTGGGCTTGCTTTTGGTTTTGTGGGGTTTTGTGGGGTGTTTCTTGTTTTATTTTGTTTTGGTTTTGTTGTGGGGTTTTTTTTGTACTTTTGTTTGTGGTTTTTTGGTTTATGGTGGTTTGTTTTGGTTCGAGGGGTTTTTTTGTTTGTTTTTGGTTGGTTGGTTTTGGGATTTTGTTCGTTAGGGGTTTTTTTGTTGTTTTTGCTTTTTGTTGGGTTTTCTTATTTGGGTTTTTCTGTTTTATTTTTTATTGTTGTTGTTTTTGGGGTTTTTTGTTTGGTGTTTTTTTGGTTGTGGGTTGTTTTTTGGTTTTTTTCATTTTTGTTTGTTTGTTTGGATTTTTGTTTGTTTCTTTGAGGGTATTTTTTTTTGTTTTTTGGGGGTTTGTTTTTGTTTTGAGTAAATTTTATCGTGTGAAAGACCCAGAGAAGCTGTGGATGCCTGATCCTTGGAAGTGTCCAAGGCCAGGTTGGATGGGGCTTGGAGTACCCTGGGATAGTGGGAGGTGTCCCTGCCCATGGCAGGGGGTGGAACTGGATGGGCTTTCAGGTCCCATCCAACCCAAACCCTTCCAGGATTCCACGATCAGTTGATAGAGAAAAACCTCCTGTACCTCCTTTGTAGTTTCCATCTTTGGCAAGAGGGAATTTGTTGGGGGTTTGGTAGGGATGCTGCACTTCTAAGCTTTGAGGAGGATCTCAGACTCCTAAGAGAAATTGAATTTATTCATCAGAGGGAATTTGAGAGATTAGGCTACAGTTCATGAGGAAAGTGCTCCAGAATCAAGAAAGATAGAACAAGAATAAATATTTGCATGCTGCTTGTTTTCCCAACACGCTTTTTTCCTCCTTCTGCTCCCACACTGAACTCCAAGTAGGTGCACAGAGAGGATGGCAGTTGTGTCTCATGGCTTTCAGTGTCTTCTGTGTGGCACAGGAATTCTGCTCCGGCTGTTTTCGCTCGATCTCAGCTGTACACACTGATTTTATTCATGTAGTCACTCTTGATTTTGCAGGCAGCCTCGGCTGCCTGGTTTGGTTACACATTTAAACAGCAAAATCCCACTCATAGAGGAATCCAGGGAGGCTTATTCAGCCTGGAAAGGAGACAGAAATACAGGGTCAGTGTTGTGTTAGAGCAATTAGGTCGAAGCAGCACAACCAGAGGGACCCAGTATTAGACCATAAAGAAGAAAAATGAAAACCCTCATACGTGGCTGGAGGTAATTCCTATTTTTTCCATTTCATTTGGGTCCAGGATTATGTTGTTGCACCTTTGAAATAAAGTATATATCTGGGGCAGCTTGCTTCTATAGTGGCAATAAACCATGTTATAGCCAAACCTTTTGCTCTTCGCCACACAAAGTTTCATTTTAAATTGTATTTCAAGATTAGACTGAGAGTATACATTCTGTATTTATATAGTGTTCTTATTAAAATCTTCTTTTTTTTTGGTGAGCCATGTTCTCCCTCGTGCATCAGCATTTTCTGAAGAGGAAGAAAACCCACTTGGGAAATTTCCAGCCTTCTCTAATCAAATACTCGTCACTAGCAGAACAACTTGGAATATTTCTGAGGCCTTGAATCGCAGCCCTGCTCGGGGTTTGAAGATAAACTCCAAACACCATTTAAAATCTAATAGCTATTCTAAACCTAAACCTATTTCTCACCCAGTTGATAAGGTTCCTTTTACTGCCAAGAAAAAAGAAGAAAGAAAGAGAAAGGTACTTCTAGGCACCTCTAGAAGGCATTTTTTGTGCAGAAATCTTAAATAAATGTTTTAAGATGGGGTGAATCACCGTCTGTAAGTGTCTGTCTCTCTTCACAGATGATTGAGTGTACCTAAGAGTTTGATTTAGTCTAATCAGGTAAGTTTGCGATACCTAAAAGCAGCAGGACTCTTCTCAAAATATTTGTCTACTACTTATTTTCTACCTCCTTCTGTTTTCACAAGGCTCTATTAAAACCTCTATAAATATAACCACCAACACCTTGTTACACCCAAAATCCCCACTATTGGTGACATTTCCATTCCACTCTCTTCCACCAGGAAGCTTGATTTAATTCCCCAAGCAAACAGGTGGCTTATTTTTGGTTGCCTGCTAAAATCTTCAGGCAACTTGCCTTAAACATCACCACTACAAACCTTCCATTTCTGTTTCACTGCAGAATGCCTTCAAATGCCCCCTCAATTCAGATCTTCTGGAAGCTTCATCTAAAAGTGCAGTCCCTCCTTTACCACTTCCCATTCCTTCTGATTCATTAGCATAATTGGATAGAGATGACTGCCTAATGAGTACTTATTAAGAATTTCCTATGCATATCTTGCTGCTAATTTTGCAAATATCAAGGACACAGCTATCCAGTGTGCTTCAAGAGTCTGTGTATGAAAATCAGAAATGTAGAGCTTTCACAAAATAAGAAAAATATAGGTGTCAACTAAGGCTTCTTCTCACTCTTTTGTTTCACTACTGAACTGTTTTCTTCAGGAAGAAACCTTTGTTAAAAAAAAAAAAACACACCATGATTATTAAAGGATACCATGAATAAAACTGACATCTCTAAAATTTTCCATATATATATATTACAAAAGGAATGGCAAATAAATGAATGGGATGTGAGTCAACTTAACTGGTTCTGCAGAAATGCAGATCTTTCTTGTATCCCCACTCAGGTAATCCATAATTTTTAGTGGAATGAAGACAGAATTCCGAAGAACATAGATGCAATTTATCTGCTATAATGAGGGTTTTTATTTTCCAGCAGAAGTAGTTCCTGTCCATCCATGATCAAGGAGTCGAATCTGGTTTCCAATTACTGGCCAAAACTCCAAGGAGATGCACAAAATACATTCTGTAAATCACACCTTATAAGCATTTTTTCCTTTGACTATCAAATAACAGGTACTGTGAGTCAGACCTTCCTAATCAGGGACCAAACTGCTCTGTGCAAGGGCAAAGATGGATGAGGCTCTGGTTTAGCCCAGGGGAAATTAAACCAAAGGAAAAGCTGGGGTGGGTTGGCACTGCTAGATACCAGGTGCCCACCAAGCCACTCCATCACTCCCCTTCTCAGCAGAACGGAGAGGGAGAAAATAAGATGGAAAAAACCCTTTGGGTCAAGAGGAAGGCTGTTTAACAAAGCAAAAGCAAAGGCTGTGTGTGGATCCAAAAGAAACGGAAAATATATTATCTGCTTCCCACCAGCAGGAGATGTGCAGTCTCATCCCAGGACATAGGGAATGTTGTTTCAGAAGACAAAGATCATAATCAGGAGTATTCCACTTCCTCCTTCTTTTTCTTGGCTTTTATATAAAGTTCTGGCCACCTGGCATCCAAACAAGGTCAACCCACTACAGGTCTTCATCTGTGTGAAAAACAGGGAACTAAATACAGGGATTCTTGGGATCCTTTCCTTCACAGAGTGGTAGTGGAGTTGGACCCTTCCTGGCCCTTTTCATAATAACTCCTTTATGTTTCATCTCTCTGTAAATCACCCTGACACCTCATAGACCATCTTCAAATAAGTAGAAGAATTCCTTCCAAATTTTCCAGAGCATGTAGAGGAGACCTGGATTTCTCTGAGTCCAGATTCTTTTAATAATTGCTCTCCGGATTTTCCACAAAGAGGAGAGGATATTGCCTGAAAGCACGTCCCGCCCTAGTCCTTATCTGCCCTTCACTCTAAAACGATTGCAAAAACCTGGAATCTGTTCTGCATCATAAAACTGGTTAAAAGAATGATGCTTATAATGAGCTTTTAGCATGTTGCCTCCCACAGCCTCATTTGAGTTTATCACTGCCTTGTTTCCTGCTGGACATGAGTCATCCCAGCAAGTCATCAAGCAAATCATTCCAGATTCCTCTCCAAACATCAATTAAAAGTTGTCTCGCCATCAGAATGTACCCCAAAGAGCACCCACAAAGAAACAAACTCTTACAGAGACGTGACTACTCCAACTAGCTCAAGATCTTAGCATTTTACTTCATGGGAGTTGGGGTTTTATCCAAGTATAAAGTGCTCCAAGAAATCCATTATATTCTTAATCCAAGCCTTAGCAGGGAACTTCTTTCAGTCTAGGATGACATTGGTCGGTTCTCAGAACCAAACAAGTTCATGGCAGATCATTTCCATTTGCCAAATACACCCTTCAACAGGTTCCCGGGCCTGGGCAGCAGCTGAAAACTGTGTTCACACTGGAGGTGTGAACTGGATCTGTGCAGCTGTCAGAGATGCTGTCACTTCTGAGTGAGAAGTGCATGTCTGGTGGTTTGCAAGGATTCTTTGGGCAAACAAATCATCCCTTCAGGTCTCCTGAAGTTTTGAAGCTTGCATTGCCAGTTTCTGCGTATTCTGGGTGTTGGCACAACAGGGATCTTCCAAAAATGCAAAGATTTTTTTCACTCAATGGTCCTTTCTTTTCCTTTAATGGCAGCCTCTTATGAGTCTTCTCCTCAGCTTGGAGGCAGGTTCAGAGCCTTCCATAGTGACTTTAATAATTTTACACCTCTTTCTCCTTAAACGGGGGGAAGCTGTGGTTGTACATCAACAGAAAACAAATTTCTACCATGTCAGGATTGTGAAGCTGGTAAATTCCACATCCTTCTGGTGTGTGGGGGTAAAGAACTGAGGAAACCACATCCAGGCAACTGCTCTTGATGATCTTCAGGTAATTAACCACGATTGGAATCAATCATTCCGCATTCTCCATCAACCAAGCTATGCTAAACCATGACATGGTCCAAACTCAAAACTGACGTGGAAAGCTTCACTTCCCAGATCTTCTGTCAGCTCTTCTCTTTCTGGTTACATGATTTGTTTTTCAGTTTTTTGGTTTGGGGGTTTTTCAGTGATAGAGTCTGGTTTTGCCACTGGTTTGGAGGTGGGGGTTTGGGTAACATTTCTAAGACCTTGACATAAAAAGCTTTTCCTGTACATTCAGAAATGATGAGTGAACAGCCCCTGATACTCTCATTTATGCTTGTGGGTGATGCATTTTTTAATGTCTATCCAGGGTTTTCTCCAGTGGGACACTCTTCCTGTTCAGTTGTGTGTGAATATCACAGTTTCAAGATAGGCACAGAGATCTCTAAACTGGAGGAAATCAAGATAGAACCACAACTTGATATGATAACTCAGTCCCAGCTAATTAGTTCCACAGAGAAACAGGATTAATTAGCCCAGACACAACATCACCCTGGTTAAGCTTTAGAGTTTGGGCAGCTGAGCTAATAACTCCAAACCCCAGAGTGAGAAGACACCCAGTGTGATAACACCTTGTGCTGCACTCCATCAGTGTGGAACACAAGCACAAGGACATCCCCTTGCTCAGGAGACTAGTGGGTGATTTGCATAATTAAATTTATTGCAGACCCAACAGTCTAGTGAGTCAGGGTGCCAAATAAAACAGAGTGGGCTGGCAGTATTAATTCATGGGTGCTCTGAATTAACTGGGAGATTTTTGCAGCTTTTTTGATAGCACAAAATGATAAAAGAACCGGCAATCGGTGCAGTAAAGTTTTATATGTTAATAACTTTTTAAAACACTAAAAGGGAAGGAACTATACAATGAACCCTTTGTGTCTGATATCTAAGTACTTATAGAAGACATAATTCTGACTCTGGCATCCTTACAGTTTGGCAAAGAAAGGGAAAACAGAAGACTTTAAGAGGAAATTAAAGCTAGACAAATCAAACAGGAAAAGAGAACATATAATAAAGCAGGGTGGCAGGGATCATTAGGAAAATCTTCATGGAGAACATCTCTGAATCAAGATTGATTTGAGACCGATCACTGGATGAGTAAAATGAGTCGTGGGACAGAATTTTGTGCTGGTACTTAGGTTGGTCTGGAGGAGCAGATTGGCTCCTTTTGGCTCACAAAGTAGAGCCAGTGGTGGGAGCTTGTTGGAATGGAGAGCCTGACAGGAGCTGAGGCAGACAGTGCTTGGGCGTGTGGGGAGCAGAAACTCCTGAATTAACAGGAGATGAAACTTCCCCTCCTGTGCTGGCAAGAAATGCTCCTTTCAGTTGGGAAAGTCTGTGCAGCTGAACCAGGCAAGGAAAACTCCACTTAAAATGTACCAGCTGAAGTCTCAAATTAATGAGCCAATTAAAGTTATATCATCACCTGAGCAGTGGTTACTGATGAGATGCACTCTGTCAGCCACATGGCACGTGTAATGAACTGTCTTGTAACTTAAACTCACTGAGAAAATTTTAATATATTTCACTTAGCACTTGTGAAAAGGCCAAGCATCCATAAAAAGAGTTAAGCTCTCAGGCATTAATGTTTCCTGCAGGCTGATGTAGTGCATATGGACCATTACAACAACTTAGTTAACTTGCCAAACTGTGATAATTAGAACCCAAAACTGAATTCTTAAGAGAAAATTATTCTTTGCTCTTTAAGTGTTTGGTTAATAGTGGATGCCTCTGTATATAATATTCTCTGCTTCACAGCTGGGCTGAGAAACACGGGGGAATTTTGCCTTTGCCTGAAATGTGTGGGTGCATGAGAGAGAATTTGTGTCATGCACTCAGTCACTTACCACAGAATCACAGAATTACAGAATCACAGAATTACAGAATTACAGAATACATTTCTTTTAACACCATGCTGTGCTTTGCACCTCTGCCTGTTCAAGGTATGTTCCCCTTTCGGAAGAATAATGTTAAAAATTAACTGAAACACTGCTAAAAAGGAAATGTGTTCACAATTAAGTCCATCATTAGGATAATATTATGTACATCTCTCCCTGAAAAGCCTCGATGCAGTGCCAGCCCTAATGTAACATCAACAATAATATAAAAACATAATGGTTCCAATTCCCCACAGCAGAAAATGAATCCAATGCCACTGATTTCGGTGGAGAAATGCCAGTTCATAAAAGCTGAGGAACTGCTGTTTTCACAGGGCTCATTTTAACGATTAATAAGATACCAGATTGGTATTTGTTGTTGTTTGAAGTGATCAGGGCCTGATATCCTCGCATTATTACTTAATTCAAGCATCAGAAAGATTATCACTTAATTTGGACAAGTGTGTGTGCATAAAACCCAAGCCTCACAAAGCCTATTTAGGATAATCCTATCAGCCGGGAGCCAAGAATTGACTGAGTGATTTGTCAGCCACTATGAAGCTGGAATCTCTCTTTTTTTCTCTTCCTGCCTTTATGGGGATGTGCTGCATTGTTACAGCCAGCTTTTATCCTCCACTGGAATTAAAGAGAGTCTCAGAGAAGATAATTAACTGCACACAACGAGCAGGGCAAGGGAAGGATGAAGGAGAGTTTGCAGGAAAGGAAGATGTGTCTGCCATTGTCCCTGTTAAGTGCACAGGATACACAGCCAGGTGTTGTTCCAATTTCACTGCTTGAAACAGAAAAGTTTGGGGCAGCAGGGCATGGAAAAGGAGCTGGTTTAGAGGAAGGTTTAGAAGGTGTTGATGCAGTTTTGCCAAGTGGACTTCAGGTGCTGAAGGAATATTCTCCGGACTTGTGGAGTCCTCCAGAAGTAACAAACAAAGGTGCTGCCAGTCTGAGTGATACAATGAGAAGTTAAAACTGATCCTCACTGCTTTGGACACTCGAGCTTGAAACTCAGCATAATCTGGTTATAAAAGAGAGCACAACCACTGCTCCTGAGGACTGCAAAGTGCCTCCTGGCATGCCACTGCTTCCCTCAATCCTGCTGCTTTTACACCACCTTCCAAGGCAGGGCTCTGGTCCACCCCAAGGGAAAATTTGGTGACCAGCATCTGCCACTGGTTCCCACAGTTTTCTTTTCCAGAGCAAACCCAGGAGATCTCTTCCCTCCTGTGAACAAGAGCTGTGGCAGGGTCAGGAGCCGTGGGGTGGTGGATGGAGCAGTGAATGCTTCAGAGCAACTCACAGAACCTTCCCTGTGGGTAGGAGGTGGTGAAGATGGAATATTGAAGCACAGAGAATGTGGAGAGGGAGGAAAGGTGCTATTCCTACCAACTCCTGTTCTCTCTGCTCTGCATCCTGATCACTCCCCAGGTTCCACAGAGACAGGACAGACAAAGAAATCCACACAAAACCTGTCTCTAATTACTGCTTAGCAGATCTGCAGGGCTGTAGTAACAAGTACAGATAAACATTTAAAAAGTAAAAAAACAACAAAACCACCCACAATGTTTTCTTCTTTTATTAGTACATTATATAACATCTCCGAATCCTAAGGATAAAGTAAAGCATCTTGAAATCTACTCCAAGAATCTGGTCTTTTTTCTTTTTTTTTTTTTTCCCCAACCTGTCTTTCCTGTCTGGAAGACATAATGATTTTTGACAGTGTGCTTAAAGCTTAAGGGCTGTGTGCTCTTCCTTAGAGTCAAGCACAGTGCAAAGGGCAGGGATCTGCAGGGATCACATGGACAAGGAGGAAAGAAAACATAATTTTCACTCCTCTGGATTTTCAACACCTTTCAAAGAGAGAAGAAAGCCAAGGCAACCCCTCAGAAGCATGGAAAATACTGAATTTGGGGGTTTCTAATGGGATTTGGATGCTAGGAAATAGCTATAAGGGAACTGTATATAAGCTGTACGCAGTTCAAAGGGAATCCTGCACAGCCCATTCCTTCCAGTCAGCCTCCACAGATGCAGAAATCCAGTGAAACTGCAATTTTGTCTCAAAAAGACATGCAGATTTCTCTGGATGGAAAAATTACTGTTCACAGGAAGAGCAAAAATGTATAGGATGATTTTCATGGTAAGCAGAGATGGACCAAACTCTGAGTTGGCAAACAGTTTCCTGAGTGACTTTCTTGTTCACGGTGTCCATAAAAACTTTCAAGATGAGCAAATACTGCTGGTGAACAGCAGCACAACACCTGTGAGTACCTGCATTTAAAGGATAGAAATCTTACCTCCAAATATAAATTATTTTTCCCTCTGTAGAAGTATAACCTTAGAGTCTGACCCCATGATTAAACATCTCCCATAAAGTGAGATATCTGCATTGTTGATGAACATGGCTCAGCTGGAGCTGAATTTCTTGCTATGAGTAATACAGAGAAACAGATGATTCCTTTGACTTACTGCAGACACTTATTTCAACATGAGATTAATCATCCCCAACAAATCCTTATTTCCCAGTAATTCTGAAAGAGTTGAGAGAAACAACCAAGGTACAGACATCCACACAGTACTTTCAGATAAATCATATCCTTTCAGATAATGCTTGGTTCTTTTCAGACAATTCCTTGTTCTCTAAAGCCAGCTGATATTCTGGGTCGTAATGGCATTATCATAAAAATGATCATTATTCTTCAAAATTAAAAGGAATGAATAATGAAATACCTAATAAATTTCCATAAACCCCTGTGTACGTCCCCTTTAGGGCTCAGTAGGCCAGCATTTTTTTCTGAAATCAAAGAAAAAAAGTGCATTATTGTCATGGTTTCTTGGAACCGTTTTCTTTAGATCTTAGGAGGATTGGTGTTATTGTACAGTCCTTTTAACAAAGGTACAGCATTTTCTTTCCTCCCTTCAATATAACTCAGGGCTGGGGAGAGCTTTTCCTGCTGGTTTACTCTTGTATAACTGGAAGGAGAATTAGGTCCACAGCAGGTGAGCCATCTGAGGCAGAAGATGGTAAATTGAATTGGAAGAACACAGCAACAGTTTAAACTCTGTGTCTTCTGTGGCTGCAGAGAAGTCAACACCAACGGGATGATGTGCAGACTGCTGGGAACGGTGGAGTCACACTGCTTGAGAGCACATGGACTTCTTAGAGTGATTGTGAGCTTGCCCTAAAAGTGCAGCTTTTGTACAAATAACAGCCCTTCACGCTTGGCACCTGAACGAGTCCTTGTTCCCAGCAGAGAAACCGTGGGTTTATGGTCTGAGAATGACAATAGGAATGTGTTTATTGCTAGGGTCACAGCTGGGGATGATTATTACTTTTTTCTTTGGCAAAAGGAAATGCTACAGGCAGCTAAATGTGCTTTCAGACTGATTTGAGGGAGGATTCTTGGTAAAAAGTCCTCTCTCTCTCTCTGCTTTGATTTTCCTTTGCCAGATCCAGGTTTACCGCAGCACCAGGAGGCTGGAGGCCCATCACATTTTTGTTCTGACAGGAAGCCATGCAAAATTTTCATGATTTTCTTTACTGAATAGCCTGGGGAGATATCAGGGTTACGGGTTTGGAGGATTAGGGATTCTCATTCGTCTGCAAATTTACCTCAGTGCCCGTGCATAGCAATGGGCAGTCAGAGAGTCTGTCTGAGCTGTGTATCAGAGATTTTCTCTCATTAAAATGTAAAATCTAAAAGTGCTGGAAAAATCTGGTGGCACCAGGCTCCTGTGCTGGCTCATGTAAAGCCAGCTCGGGATGGTGTTGACATGCTCCAAAACCCCAGTCCAAACCTTACTGCAGCACAAGGTGCTCTGAAAAAGACATTCCACCACCACAATGCTGGGGCAGCAGCTCCTGTCTGCAAGCCAAGCCCAAAGGAGAGCATTTTTCACCTCTCAGAGATGCACCTCCCCTTCCAAGCTCAGCAGTCAGCTCAGTGGTAACCTCAGCAAATGGCTGGTACCAGCCTTTACATAGACACGAATGCATGTCTGAACATCATCTTTTTTTAATTAATACAGTCCATCCCTCCATTCTCCCATCGACCTGGGGAGCTGAGATGTAATCTGATTTCATTCCTGTAACGTAATCTTGTTTGGTTTTATAGTACTTCCCCCTGCTCATATTAAAATCCTATTCATTTACATGTATGCACTGCGAGATGGATGTGCATCTGTGGGGGCACTGGAAACGTGGAGCAGCTGGTGGGTGAAGGAAGGTTGAAATTAAGTCATTCTGGGGGGCTGAAATTATTTAAGGCTGGAAAAACCTCCAGAAAGCTGAGTGTCTGATGTGTCTTTCAGTAATGTAGTCACAAAATTCCCCATACGAAGGCAGCTCCTGAAGCACAAGTTGCTTTGTTCAGGTTCCTTTGCCTGACTACAAACAATACTGTTTACATGTAATTCTAATTTCATAAGATGAACTTAAAGCACCGGGAAATCTCCTGTTTCAGACAGAATCAGTTGGGGAACATCCAAATTGTAAATATAGGCTGGTGCCTGACCACTTATAGACATCTGCAATGTAAACATCTTCAGCTGAGATTCTCCTTAGCATCAGAAGAGAGAAATTAGTTTTACTGGGAGCAGATCAAGTCATCAGAAGGATGGACAGTACAAATGCATCAGAGAAACCATGCTTAAAAGGGTTTATCTCTTTCTTATTGGAAATTGCTCTTAGATCCCTGCACTGCAGATGCTGGGAGCTTCTGAAGAAGTCAGCTGAGAACATCTCATGGCTGGAATTGGCTCTGTTGGATCCAGGGGAAATGCCTTCTCACAGAAGCCACTCCTGAATTCACCTTCTCCCAGACCCTTGCCATGCAAACCCAACACAATGGTAAAGAGGGATTTGGATGCCCAGCAGGATTTTAAATGCCTTCAATCTGGAGCTTCACCACCCCTGAGGGAGCTAAAAGCAGTTATAGCTCACCACTGACACATGGGGAGGTGTAATCTTCAAGCCCTAGACATTATTGGAGAGCAAAATCCACCTGATGTGTCAGAGAAGAAACCCAATTACAACTGTAATTTCCCATAACAATGAGCTTCTCTTTGGAATTAATGGGTCCCAGGTACTTACAGGGGAAATTCACATCTAAATACCAGAACCAGACAATTAAGTGGAAGGACCCCGATCACAGCATGAAATCATAACCTGGTGTTCTACATCAGCACGTTACAGATTCTCCAGCTCAGATGGGAAACACATTCTTTCAAGTGTTATATAAAAATACAGTGAAGGACAGGCATTGCTTTAGCACTAAAATACTTGAAGTGAGATGACAAGATAAAGGATGTCAGAGGTGAAGAGCCTTTTTTCAATGAAGCAGATTAGGAACGAAATCATCTCAGACATCAGACTTCTGGAGCTTTCCTCTCCCAGGGGGTCATATTGCCTTCCTACCCTGTGTATGCTCAAAAGATAGCTATGGGTAATGAACTCAATTACTCTAATTAAAAACAGAGCCAGCTCCCACTCCCTGCCCCCTGAGGAAATGCCTGGACTTCACTCCCATGGAATTGTTTGACTGCATTAGTGTGGTATAGATGCTATTAAAGTCGTGATTAACCTCGAGACAGAGGCAGAGACAGAGGCACACAAGGTCAGGGACGTTGCTCTGTGTCTGAGCAGAACCACAGATCCAAGTTCACGGTCCCTCTCCTGTTTATAGAGCAAAAGCTTTACATCTGCTTTTATACACAGATTATCTCGGTTGCTGAGATGTGCCAACCCTTTGGAAGTCAGCAGGATGAGGACAGTCCAGCCTTGGGACTGAATGTGTGTAAACACAGATATAGAAATAATTATATCATTAGATCATCTGTATAAAATGTGTTAGTTCTTGTCTTCTCAAAGCTGAGCAAAAGATAACAGAACTAAAAATTTTTAATATATGTACTGAAGACTAGCTAAAACGGTTGGTACCTCCTCACTCTCCCTCCCTATAAGCATGTTCTGACTAAAATCACTCACTTTGGGTTAATCAGCTTCCTCAAGATTGTTATAATCAAGAAAGAAACCAAAACCTACCCCCAAAAAAATCTACTGATTAAGCATACACATGAGAGTTGCTGCCTGATTTCCAATGAGCATCTTATCTCAGAGAGGATTCTTTAAAAACATGTCTTAGATGGGATTCTTTAAAATAAAACAGCCAATGAAAGCTTTTTTCCCCAAACTGAAATCAGCACAGCTGTTTTCTGTACTGCTGCACTGAACAGCAAGCAAAAATGCAGCTGCTAAATCAGTTGCAGATCAGCCTGGCAGGCCTAAGTACAGCTAGTTCTGCTTGTCTTGCGATTAATGTCAAGTAAAAGGAGGTGACAGTAATTGGTGTTGTTGGGAAATGAGCTCTCCTGAGAAGGGAGCAGCTCTGTGAACAGAGAAATGCAGCGCAGGGTGGATGGAGAGCTTCATGTGTCAAAGAAAAAATTCCAGATTCAGGACTAAGGGGCGACATTATGCAGCTAATGAAATACACATCTGAGGAATCCCTCCTCTAAAATATTCAGCTGGAGCCATCCCTAGCTTATGTCTGGGAGAGCAAAGAATCCTGTCTGGTGATAATCCCATTATATCCATGGATGGCGTTTTCCGTATTTTTTTTTTGTTATGGGATTTCACCCGGAATTACAACTCACTAAAATGAGTCCATCATTAAAAATGGTCCAGATAAAGAAGTTTTGCTGAACTTAACGACATAAAGTTCTGAGCCATATTCATGGCCTCTCACCTTTGTTTCCCTGGATGAAAGTCAATTGACGGAGTGAGACGTCTCTGCTGGGCATCCTCGTGCAGGTCTGGGAGCAAACCCAGCTCCTGCACTGCCCTCACAGCCAGGGCAGAGCTGCTCTTTGCTGTCTGTAGGATTCAGAGACTGATTCAGCTCCTCAGAGAGATGTGTTTTGAGGCAAGCATTGGACTTTCTCACAAGGGACTCGATTCTGTTGTCCTCAGCAAGTGCTCTGGTGTCATTTGAGATGCTCAGAGGTACCCAGATATCCATGTAGGGTTGATGGATGGCACAATCAGAAAATCATGGAATAATTTGGGTTGGAAGGGACCTTAAAGATATCCAGTTCCACCCCTGCCATGGTCAGGGACACCTTCTACTGATCAGGTTGCTCCAAGCCCTGCCCAACCCGGCTGGGAAAACTTCCAGGGATGGGGCAGCCAAAATATCTCCAGGAAACTGTTCCAGTGTCTCAGCACTACGATTCCATGCCTCTGTGACTCTGTGATTCTATGATTCTGTGTGAGATGCCCGAGAGGTTCTGAGGATCTCTGTTGGGGTGGGCTACATTTAAAATAATTTCGTGTTTGTCATGATTGTAAGGTCATTATATTCCTATCAAAATCCCAGACAGGGATATTCAATGGCAAGGAACTGATAATTAGTGAAAGAAGGCGTCACTGGTATGTTCTGAGATATATGCAAATTAATATGTAAATTAGAAGGCCTGAGTTAAAAGGGCTCTGAAGAATGTTTCTGTATGAATTTTTGAAACAACTTTCAAAGTTTTTGGTCAAATTTCCTGTTAGACCAAAAAAGGTATATCAAGAAGGGGAGAAAAACTTCTAAACATTCGCCTTTCTAAAAATGCTTTGACTTTTTAATCATAAAGTGTTTAACTGCTCCTTCTTGATTTCTTCCAGAATAAATCTGTGGTTCTGTGCAATAATTTTAGTGGGACTGATGAGAGCTGGAGCTTGAAGCATTAACACATGTTAAGTGAGACTTCTCTAATTTTAAATAGATCCTACAATGAACGTATTTGATAGGGCCGAATGAAGCGAGACATCATCTGAGCTTTATTAATACACTCTATTAACAGAAATACCACTTCTCTCTAATGGTGATCAAGTGAGGTTTTTAAACAGTGTTCAAGCGTGCACAGATGGATACAGATGGTGCATGAAGCAATTCTGAGTGCATCAATCAACAGCTTCAAGTGTGTTTCATACACAAGAAAAAGCACATTGCTGAGAATGCCTTTGGATAACCACAATTATGCACTGAAATGAAGACTCCCAGTACGGCTCCTGTTATGCGAAGACTGAGTCAATCAGGCAGAAACTGCTTCCTGTGTCATTTAGAATTCCTGTGAAATTCTCCATCTGGACCAAACAGAGGGAAAAATATGAAACGGGAAAAAATCATGATGTCCTAGCTTCCCTTAAATCATGGAGTAGAATAGAAACAACAAGAGGTGAAATATGTATAAATGAAACAGCGAAGAAATGACAACAAAGATCCACTTAGAAATGGAAGGAGCAGGTGAAAATTAATAGTGAAGGACAGAATCTGTCTGTATTTATCCATACATTCCACAGGTAATGGCATTAAGCCCTGTCAGGGAAGGTTTAGGTAGGATATTAGGAAAATGTTCTTCACCCAGAGGGAGGTTGGGCCCTGGAAAAGGCTCCCAAGGGAGGTGGTCACAGCAGCAAGCCCGACAGAGATCAAGAGGCACTTGGACAATGCTCTCAGGCAGAGGGGGTTTCTTCAGGTTTTCCTGTGCAGGGCCAGGGGTTGGATGGAAGGTCCTTGCGAGTCCCTTCCAGCTCAGCATATTCTGTGATTCCATGATTCCATTATGTTTAGACAAGGCAGACATCACAGTTAATAGTAGAATAAGTACAGGTAGACAAGAGCATGACACTGCTGATAATTTTTCCAACTTTTACCTTGTATTTCAGGACAGGAGGAACATTCTGATGAAATGGAGCCCTGTGCAGGGTCCACACATTATTGGAGTGCTGATAGAATTGCCCTGAAGAATTTCTAAGGGGTGTAGTCGTAGACTCACAGAATCACGGAATCATGGAGACATAGAAGAGTCATAGAATCATGGAATGGCCTGAGTTGGGAGGCACCTAAAGCCCATCCAGTGCCACCCCCTGCCATGGGCAGGGACACCTTCCACTATCCCAGGCTGCTCCAAGCCCCAATGTCCAACCTGGCCTTGGTCACTTCCAGGGAGCCAGGGGCAGCCACAGCTTCTCTGGGCACTCTGTGCCAGGGCCTCCCCACCCTCACAGGGAAGAATTTCTTCCTAATATCCCATCTAACCCTGGCCTCTGTCAGTTTGAGGCCATTTCCCCTTGTCCCATCACTCCAGGCTCTTGTAAAAAGTCCCTCTCTGTCTTGCTTGTCAGCTCCCTTCAGGCACTGGAAGGGCATGGTTAGGTCACCCCAAAGCTTCTCTTTTCCAGGCTGAACAATCCCAGCTCTCCCATGCTCTCCTCCCAGCAGAGCTGCTCCATCCCTCTGATCACCCTGGTGCCTCCTCTGGACTGGCTCCAGCAGCTCCAGGTCCTTCCTGTGCTGGGCCCCCAGAGCTGATGGTACAAAGTGTGCATCCACATGAGAATACAAGCAAGGCTGATGAATTTACTGCTCTTACAGGCTCAGCTACCCAGAGCATTGATCCTGCTTCTTGCCTTTGGGATAAATGCTGCATCCCTGAGGAGCTGATGGCCAGCTCAGCCTTACTGCACACATGAATGATGCTCTTTCCAGGGAGAAGCACGATGGGTATCAGTAATTCAGAAAAAGCTGCTGATTCCAGCCTCTCCAGCACTCCACCTGAAGTGGATGTATCATCCCAAAGGGAATTTCCATCACAACAGATGCTCTCCTGCTCTCTGAGGAGGAGAGGAGCCTGTATCACCGACCTGACCTTTATTTCATGCTGCTGTTTACTCACAAGAAGGAACCGCAGGACAGAGATCTTCAGCGTCCAAGCAGAAAGGTTAAAGGAAAACAATGGACCGTAAATTTGGATGTGGAATTGAAATGTAGCAGCTGAAAAGGAAACATGTATTTAGATGTTGAGGCACAGGCAAGAAAAATATGTCAGATTTGAAAGAGATACAGGGCAGATTGAGAAATCCAGTGCAGTGAAAGCCAGCACTAAAAAGAACACATTTCAGAAGCAAACACAGTGTAGCCATACCAGCACTGCAGATGAATCGTGGAATAGTTTGGATTATGGAAGTTCAGTTTTGCCACATGTTTATCCAAATTTGTAACTCTCTGAATTCAACCTCTTCTTCTCAGCTTGAAAAATTGTTTACCCAGAAAGTGTTTGGAGGGCAGATCTAAAATAGTGGCTTATTTCAGACCTGGACAACTTTTTGATCAGCTTTACATTTCCAAAATGAAACCCAGCACTGAGTGAAAACCAAGTGTCTGTCTCTCTTTCTGTTTTTTCAAAGAGATTTGTCCACAAGGTTTTTGTTTTATGTCACTGACTTTATGAATTGAGTGGGTTTTTACTACTGAATCATTGCTTCAGGCTTGAAGAACCTCCAGGATGTTGGTATTTGAGATTCTTGAGGGGAAAATAAAGGATTGGAAAGGGGAGAGAAGTGAAAGATGTTGAAAAAACACACTGTAGGGAATTATGTTTATGGGATTGCAAAAATATGTGAATTTCCCATAGGAATACATGATGCATTGAAAAAAAAAGCGAATTTCAGCAAGTATTTCAACACACTACACCAAACTCTTTCATTCTGAGGCTCACGAGCGATGTGAGTTTTCAAATTTGTCTCCTGAATTTTCCTGTAGTATTCTGGGAATATTTAGTTTAGGCAAGATCTTGCCATTCAAGACCATTTTCTCCAAGATGCACCCTCCTAAATTTCTCCTTTTCTCCAGAAACTGGATAAATTCTGTCTTTGGAGACAAGACTGAGTGAAATGACACATCCACAAGAATTGTGCATGTTTTCTAACTCTGTGTGTGTTTTTAAGCACCAAAGCAGACATATTTTGAGGCAGAGAATGTTTTTCTGTGCTGGGTGCTCCGCAGGAGGCCAGAGGAGGGAGTCAGACACTCACAGGGGAAGAACCTTTTTGGGAATCAGTTAATCACAAGAAAGACTTTGAGTTTGGTGTGGATTCACCCACTGACTCCACACGTGGAATCTATGTCAAGGGGTTAGGGTTACGTTATATTAACAAGTAAAATTCGCTGGGCGTTGCTTTTTGTCCCTCGCTCACACGTCCCGTGTGCCCAAACTCCTAAACCCTCCACACTCCATAACGAGAAATCTCCAAAGGTAATGGGAATGTTCCTGGTGCAGCCTGGTTTGGCCTGCCTGATGTTTCTGGGAGAATGAGGAGGATCCCTGGGAGCAGATCAGCTGTTCCAGCTCTGCAGCTAAGCAGCAGAGCTGGAGTTGAGATGTCGCCCTCACCGATGCACGCAGCTCCCGTTCATCACCCGAGCACACAAACACCAGGGACTGTGCACAGCCATCCCTGAGTGAGCCTCTTCATCAGGGCAACCACTTGAGGTTCATTATTCCCCTGACAGTCTGGGAAGAAACATTTTCCTGGGCCGTTCAGGATGGGAAATCCCTTCCTGCTAGATTAGTCAATCAGGACATGAAGGCTGAGATTCATCTTCCTTCCCTTCAGATCCCCACAGATGAGAGGCTTCCAGCTGCAGTGGAGCCACCTGAACCCCATCTATTCCCTTAGCAGAGCAACCATTTCAGCTTATGATTAGTCTGATATTAGACATTTATTGTAAAACCATCAATATCACAGGCCAGATCACCACTGACTGTAAATTCTAGTTCAGGTCAAAATCTGGAACCAGATATTCCCTAAGGTCCCTTCCAACCCAAGCTGTTTTATGGTTCTGTGATGACCTCTCCAGTGCAATATGGCTGCATTTATTCAAATAAATTTATTCACATCCCACATTTTTCTTTGGCCTTTCCTACCACAAAGTACTCACCTTTTCCTGCAGGTTTTTACCACTGTAGGCTGCTTATCAGAGGGCAACATTCCACTCTAGCCCAAGAATCAGTCACCCACAAATAAATTCCTCATGAGGTAGCTTTGAGCTAAGATAGCAAAATCTTCACTGGAGCAACAGTGGACCTGTTATCTCTGCTGATTCTCCTATGGATAAGCAACTTTTGGCAGAGAAATTATAGAAACAGGCTCTGGGGTGGTAATTTTCTTTCAGTACCTACTTATAAGAAGGAGCATGGAACAACTCCCTGTATTATCCAGCCAGTGGAACCACAGGGGTTTAAAACAGCTCAGCATAAAACCTTTATTTTTACCCTTCCTAACTATATTTTTTTTTGGTTTAGTTCCTCATAATTTCTTTCATATCTCAGTTTTGTTCCAAATCCACAGAAGATGATCCTTTTCCATCCATTGCTTAAGGAAAACGATACTGAGACATTCTGTAGACACAGAATATTTGGTGTCATGCATGATTTCCAAAAAACATCGAAACAGGAAAGGAATGTATGAATCAAGAAAGAATCTGTGCTTCTCAGGGGTTCCTAAACACAAATAGGGGATATATTAATCTTGTAACAAGGTTCATTTAGTGCTTGTGATCCTTAATTTTGGAAGCCCTCAGTCATTCTCCTTTGGTTTTGTTAATTTTTTAGACAATTTCCTCTGGACTCTGATTTTTTGGTGAGTAAAATGCTCCTCTGGGCGTGCCATTCTGGTGTGGCCATGGCCTTACCACCCTCACAGGGAAGAATTTCTTCCTAAAAATCAATCAATTCTTGATTGCAAGGAGTTTTTTCTCTTCTTCACTTGCTGCACTGCACAGGTCCTACTGAGATGTCAGACGCTCTACATATTTTATGCTTAGGTTTGGGTGCTAACAATCCTGTTTTAGACATCCATGAGAGATTTATGCCACCACTTCTGCATTTATTTATGAGCACATCCATGTTAGGAATCATATCAGATCAGAGCAGATCAGATGCTGTTCATTGCTTTTCTAGTACCTCATCCTGGGTTATTCTGATTGCAGTCAATTCAATTGATGTAATTTTTCAGATCTAGTGGGAAGTGAATGGCTTTTCGAGAATTACTAATACCCTCTTCTTTTTGATCTACTTTTTTTTTTTTTGGTTGTTTCATTTTGATTTGCAGTTCTTGAAAGATGATCAAGATCCTCGCTTTCAAATGTGTATTCTTCTGATGAGCTGTTTATGCATGGCTAACTTTAATCTTCTGAAGTCCATTTCCTACAGGTTCTGCTAATCTAAACACTGTAGGGCTTGAGGAAAACCACTCAGCATCTTCTTCCAATACATAATAAATTCTGACACTCATTTTTTCGGTTAAAGAGCTGTGTCAAGTCTGGATAAACTCCATAAATCCCTTCTCTTCCTGAAGCCTTGCAACCCACAGCCTGTGGTCATTTCTGTGTTGGCCCAGTTTGGTGCAGCAGAGCTGAGGGATCTCTGCTGGGAGGATAATTTTGAGCTGTGTGAGGAAGTCTGTGTGTTAAAGCCATGTGAGAGAAGTTAATTTTTTAGGCCAGTGATATGTAGGTATTCTAGGACTGAAAAGAATGGACATGAGGAGATATTAAAACCATCAGGGAAGAAAGAGAGAACTGAAAGATGGCAAATCAACAGGATAAAGGGGCAAACAGGCCTGGCCAGCAGAAATGCTCTCAGTGTCACTTTTAGGGCCTTGCCCATATTAATCTTTCACTTGGTAGAGAATGGATCCTGTCTCTCCACGGCGTGTGTCAGCCAATAAATATTTGCTGTGGGCTTTTGTGCATGGCAGGAAATACCCAGCAAACCTGATCTCCTGAGCTGGGATCTGGGGGATGATGGCAGCTTCATGCCAGGCACCAGCACCAT
The DNA here is from genome assembly GCA_013399195.1 of Dicrurus megarhynchus. Lineage (NCBI taxonomy): Eukaryota > Metazoa > Chordata > Aves > Passeriformes > Dicruridae > Dicrurus > Dicrurus megarhynchus. The sequence goes on from VXAD01007415.1 coordinate 3,748,943, forward strand.
GTACATTGATTGTGTTGGAAGGTCAAAACAAAGGAAAAAAAGTTAATGGCTTTAATGGCTTCAAACTGAAAGTGAATAGGCTTAGATTAGAGATTAGGAAGAAATTCTTTACTCAGAGAGTGGTGAGGGCCTGGCACAGGGTGCCCAGAGAAGCTGTGGCTGCCCCTGGATCCCTGGAAGTGTCCAAGGCCAGGTTGGACAGGGCTTGGAGCAGCCTGGGATGGTGGAAGGGGTCCCTGCCCTTGGCAGGGGGTTAGAATTAGGTGATCTTTAAGGTCTCTTCCAACCTAAGCCATTCTGGGATTCTATGAATATTTGCAGGAATGACTGACTCTGGTGTTTTCCCTTGCATGGAAGCATTTTTTAGTGGGTTTTTTTTTTGATTGACACTTCATAATCTTCAATAAGAAGCATCAACCCCGCAAATCTGTGCCACTCTTGAAAAGATGAAATTCATTTTGCGGAACAGCCCACATTTTTCATGTGTATGAAGAGTCACACGTGCAGTCCAAAGAAAGTGATATTTTTCTTTGTGCTTTTGATCAAAAAGTCTTACTCTGCTGAGGCTTTTTAGAGCACACCTGATAAAATCAATTATACTTTTTTTCTGCTTCACTGCTGATCAAAAGCCTCTGACAATTGACAATAGCGAGGCTATCTGTCACTTTGAAAACCTGTATTTTTAGTGAAAGGAACAAAATCAACCTCTTTTGCCCCAGTAAGGAAGTAAAAAAAGCAGACAACTCTTCCCATACATAAAACACAAAGCTTGTGAATAACACATGGGCATCCCATCATTCACATTATCACAACTGGAAGAAGAGAGTACATGGAGGTGGAGTAACTGATGAGCATCAGCCAACAGCCTTTGACCTGAGCCAGGGAAAGAGCCTGAGTGTCGAACAGACGGTCTTTGTGCCAAGGGTTCACAGCTCTATCAGTGACAAACTCATCTAAGTGATTACCACTTCTGCTTTCCTGGAAGGAAGCTGTACTTCAGCTCCCCAGATAAAATTCAACTTCTTTTATAAGCACTAAAAAGTGGGACTGAATAAAGGCTGAAACTCCAAGCACTCATGAATTACTTCAAACTTTGGTTCCTGTCCTTCACTGTTTTATCAAAAGCAGAATTCTTGGAACTCTAAATAGTCATGATGGTTTGGGGTTTGAGGTTAATTTGGTTGTTTTGTGGTTTTTTTGGTTTTTTTTTTTTTTTTGCAAAGATTATAAGCATGAACACTTTATTTTTGTCCTTCTGCACCTTCTACCAAGTGTGCTCTTCTTGCTGTGCCTAACAGATGCGTATTTTTCTGTAGCACTTGTTTTCTTCTATTCTCAGCACTTGGAAAAGCTCATAAATCAGCAAGGACTAGGTCTCAGCAAAAGACTTTGTCTCTTGCTACAGGGCGTGAAGGTGCTTGAAGGTTATGGGTAGTTAACACCCCTGGGTGTCTCTGACCAATCCTTTGGGTGCCAGTGGGGCTGGTGAAGGAGCAGGTCGGGGTTCTGGGTTCTCTAACATCAATACAGAACGCATCCAGTGCCCAACACAGCTGCACTTTCAGCATCTTTGTTGTGCAATTTCATGTTGAACTAAAGATTTCAGCCCAGCACATTTCAGGTTGTAGTGACGACCTTTCGTTTACCACTTATGAGTTGCTTCATGTCTCCAGACCACTTTAGGTATTGGAGTCGAACTCTGGAGTGTGAGATTGAGCTGAATAGAACAGATTAAATCCTGTTGCTGTGTAAATATTAAGATCTTGGATGTTAAAATACACAGGTGGATCTAATGCTCCAACGCACCTGGCAGACATTGTGTGATAGATGAATAATCCTTTGCTGTAGCCCACACAGTGTTGCCATCTCTTTATTTATTTACATAAAGGTAGAATTTATTCACATACTTGTACCAGGGAGAGGTGAGTTCACTTCTAGAAATAGCCACGCTGAGATACAGATGAGTAATATTATAAGCCTGTTAAATTATCACATATTTTTCTCGTTTGCAACTCATGGAAAGTCCTGCTCTTCGCTGATGAATTTTGAATTTTTTTCTGAGCAGTGCAAACTGAAATTGATGTAATAAATTAAGAAAGCCTGAGCAGACTTTTAAGGAGAATAATTATACTAACTCATCATTTTTTGTGCTTGAATTTTTTAGCAAAATCAGTACATCAGTGCATTTCCTTAATGCTGTAAGAGAGATGTGAGAAGGAGTAGGACTGGTTGTGAGATGTGGGACCTGCAGGAGTTACAGACTGTCACCTGTGCTTCATAGTGTATAAATGTCCTTTTAGTTAAGCACCAAATTCTGGATGCTGATCTTCATCCAGTTCTGGGGTCCCCAGAACAGGAAAGACATGGAACTGTCCGAGCAGATTCTGAAATGGGCCACAAAGATGCTCAGAGAGCTGGAGCACCTCTGCTATGATGAGAGACTGAGAGTATTGGGGTTGTTCATCCTGAACTAGGGAAGAATCTGGGGAAACTTTATTCCAGCTGTTCAATAAATGAAGGGGAGCTTATGAGGAAGACAGATTTTTTACCAAGGCCCTCAATGACAGGACAAGGAGAAATGGTTTTAAACTGAAATTAGGTAGGTTTACATTTGATATTATGAAGAAATTTTTTTTTTTTTACTGTGAGATTGGTGAGGCACTGGAACAGGTTGCCCTGAGAAGTCATGGATACCCCATCCCTGCAAGTGTCCAAGCCCAGGCTGGATGGAGCTCTGAGCAAACTCATCTAGTGAAAGATGTCCATGTCCTCAGCAGGGGAGTTCGGATGAGATTAACTTGGGTCCCTTCAAACCATTCTATGATTTTGTGAAGACATCCTGATTTATTTATTTACCCTTTCACAGCCTGATGAGTCTAAGAGCATGAGGATGGCCACAAGCAATCAAATCAAAGTCTCACCAAGTTCAGCATCCCACTTGCACTGGTGCTTGTTCGTGGAAGAGTTTAGGAGAAGCTCAGCTGTGTAGTGATATCACCGTGCTGTGTTCGTTTCAGTGAATTGTAGTTTGGAGGCTTCCTGAAAGAAAATTATGTCTTTATATCAATAATCCTCAATGGATTTTGTCATATTAAATTTCTTCAGAGTTTTCTGTGCATGACGGTGTTTGGCCTCTGGAACATCCTTTGGTGAAGAGTAAGAGTTTAACTAGAAGTTATATGAAGAAATTTATCCTTTTGCTTGTTCTGTATGAATCACAAAAAGCCTTTGCTTTCATATTGCCTTTCAGAATCTCTCTATTAATCCCACAGTTCAGGTGAATTTCCTGTCATTGTACCTGGAGAAACTTGCATGAATTTTATAATGCTAAAACTGTATAAATATTGACAAATTTGTTTTTATCTCCAAGTTGACATGAACTTCAAAAAGTGAAATTGTCTGGTAAACACATTTTTCCAGGGTTTTTGGTTGTTTATTTGCTTTTTTGTTTTTAAATCTTCTTCTCTTCCTCTGATCTCTGTCATCCCTACCGTTTCCTGTACATTGTCTTTCACTGTTTGAATGCCAAACTAGACAAGGGGGATTCTTCACCTCTAGCAATGCATATTCAACCAGAGAAATGTGTTTTTTCCCTGGTACCCAATTTGGATTCAGGAGACTTTGCTGCCCTTAATGGAGCCACCTCCATTTACATCAGCCAAGAAGCTCAGCTCCTTCCTAAGGATAATGGGAGCACTGAGTGAAGCGTTCCTTGATGTGAAGTGTTCTTTAAACTGGGAAAGCCCATTTCGTGTTGCTCCTAGCAGCTCCTCTCTGATGCAGCTGACACAGTTCTCAGCTTCCTCACAAACGGCAGGCAAAGAGGCTCCTCGGGAACAAAGTATGAGCTGAATGAAATAGAAGTTATGGCTGTGACGTTGCCATGGCAATCAAAGTTCATGCCTGATGCCAAAATGGTACCACTATAATCACCCATCAAAGAGTCCAGTTGCCATGGCAACTCTGAAAGGCCCTGGACTTCAACTTCAGTATCTCTGCAATTGAAAATAAATAAATAGGGCTGCTAGTGTTTTAAATAATTAGAGTTTCTATCTTTACAGCACCATCCTATGATCATGACACGCTCAAGGCAAACAACTTACTAAACCTATCAACAAATCCTACACTTTGTCAATAACCATTGTATGCACACTGGACAATGTTAGCTTCTTTTTTCCTCACATGTAGAAGTGTTCCATGGCCTGCTGCCTGCTGGAACGTGTGTTGAGACATCCTGCTACACGGTGTGGGGCCAGCTTTGATGTCAGGGTCTGGGAATAGGCTGCCCAGGGACTTGTTCATCTGAGGTTTCAGTAGTGGTAAAAAGAACGGAGTGAAAAAAGCCTGTGTTACATAAGAAAATTTTGGTAGAAGTCACTTTCAATCTGCTGTTATTTTCTTTTTCCTTTCTGCATACCTTGTGTATGTATATGTATGAAATGCAGCCTGAATGGCAATTAAATGTGAGTCAAAAATATCTAAAGTCCACTGAGGAGAAGAAGAAAGTCCTTTAATTTAAAGTGCACATAATTGGCAGAATGCTGCTGGGGAGCTGGACTCTTGCTTAACTGTAAGTCAATCTTTTTTCTGTGTCATATGCCCCAGGGATGATGTTTCTGACATTAGCATTTAAAGGACTGAAGGAGCAGAAAATCAAAGTGAAAAAAGTTATAATTCCAACTAGTTTATCAGGGAAAAAAATATCTTAATCTCTCCCTTTCCTCTCATTGGTTTCTGTACCAGGAGAAAAGGAATATCTGTCTATTTTTGTTTCAGACGATCCAAATTGGAATCCCATGGCCAAAATCACAATGCATTTTCAAACAGTTCCAAAAGGTTTTGCCTGTACACCGTTCCCCTTAAAATGGAAGTTCTTACTCCAAGGATGTGAGCTTTTTACCATATCTTGCAAATATTAAATCATGCAGAAGCCACAGATGTTCTAATGAATTAGGGCACAGAAAATACTCATAAGTAGCTTACAAGGAGCTGTTTCCTCATAGGATCCTGGAATGGTTTGAGTTGGAAGGGATCTTAAAAGATCATCCAGTTTCATCCCGCTGCCATGAGCAGGGACACCTTCCACCATCCCAGGCTGCTCCAAGCCCCTTCCAACCTGGCCTTGGACACTTCCAGGGATCCAGGGGCAGCCACAGCTTCTCTGGGCACCCTGTGCCAGGGCCTTGCCACCCTCACAGAAAACAATTTCTTCCTAGTATCCAATCTAAAACTTTGTCAGTTTGAAGCCATTCCCCCTTGTCCTCACTCCACACCCTTCTTCAGGGTCTCTCTCCAGCTCTCTTGGAGCCCCTTTAGGCACTGGAAGGGGCTCTAAGGTCTCCCTTGAGCCTTCTCTTCTCCAGGTTGGACACCTCCAGCTGTCTCAGACTGTCTCTTCTTTTTCTTCCTGTCGGGAAGGGGATGCACTTGCGTATCAATGCAAGATGTCCAATATTTGAATCATACGAGATAAGTTTAGCTAGCCTTGATGCTAATTTCTGTACTGATTAGATAATAGGTCATAAACAAAAACAAATCCTAGGCGATTTCTGCCTTCTCCACCTATAGCAGCAACCACTCATTTACCATTGCCCAGGATTTTTCAAAATCTTCCTAACACTGGATTTTGATTCTTTTCTTGTTGGCTAAAGCCACTGAGTCTATTGCTAATGAGAGAAAACTTGGTAGAACTCCAGGCAATCATTTTTGGATATTATATCCAGGTTCTTCCAACCCTCTATTTTTTTGCTGGGAATGTTGCCAAAAATGCAAAAGACAACAATGTTTGGAAAAGATATTTTGGGTGTTAGGCTCTCTCCCTTCTAAGTACGTTACAGTTAAGTACATGATGACATATGTAATTTTTTTTATGAAGCTGTAGTGATAAAATCACCTGCACATTTTACATTATTAGTGCTGAAGGAAACAGGAAGTTATTTAATAAACGCACATTGATTAAAAACCTTAACTTTTTCACAGAATTATGCATTGAAATAGAAATAAAAAAACATTGCAGCTTTTATCTGATCCAACGAAGCAACTACAAATAATTTTCATTCCTCACAAAATTAATCATATATTTTCTTATTATGATGTTATCCTGTATTCTTGCTTTTCATAAGCCTCCAATTATGGAGGTTAAAAATCAGAACTGAACATCCCGAGGTCCATGGATCAGCACCATGGTGATACTTTCATTTTGTTCTCCATTATTTTCCTAATAATTCTCAAATTTAGATTTCATAAGTTTGTGATACATTATCATCACCTCCTACTCAATCAAAAACCAACTGGTACCAAAATACCCTTCTCTAATCCCCCTAGCAGTGCTTGTCCTTTACTAAATCAAACACCATCATCAGCAAAAAGCCACGGCACCATTCGCCCTTTCCTGTCCTAAATCAGTTACAAAAAATCAGTTATTTTGACCATTCCAGGTTATACCCAAGCACTCAGAACAATCCCATTGCCTACATTATCCATTGGGAGAAATAATTATTTGTTCCTGTTATCGGTTTCCAATTTTTTATATAACTTTTTAACCAAATAATGTCCTTCTCTCTAATTCAGCAGTAATTATTTTCTCTGATAGCCTCTTTAACAGTTGTTTGGCCCAAGCTTTTGGTACATAAAAGTCCACAGTGAACAGAGCACAAAGGGTAAGAGTTTCCATAAAGTGAGACTGGATCATGAAAGGAAAATATGACAGTATTCCCAGGAAAGAGTTTTGTAAACAAATGCTTTGATCCCTCTCATGTTGGTCTCAGAGGAAATGTTTATATTGATACAAATTGTAAATGAAGAAAGCTCTAAACTGATGGTCCATAATTTTACACAGATACTCACATTTCCTTGAAAAATCTTTTATCAACATTTCTGCATTCACGGTAGAGAAGGTCCTCATTTCCTTTCAGTAGAGATGCTGATCCCCCACCGCTCCCGCGTTTATTGGCAATTCAGGGTGGGTTTTATTATTCACGATATTTCATCTCTCTGTATTACTGATATTCTCTTTTTCTACTTGTAAAATGTAGTTATTCAATATTATATTAATTAAGTATATTAAATATTGTACACCATGTGTAAGGTTTGCAATGCAAATGGTACTTTAACATTTACACCCTTAGACCAGTGTTCCATTTAATGAGAAATCTGAAGAGAGGCATCTTAACACCAGATCAAAACAGCCATAACCTCACAGAGCAAGAATATCGACCTACACACAGGCTCACTTCAAATTCATTCCAAAACCAGAACAGTGAAAATTGTTATAAATGAAACGAGCCAATTTCTATAATAAAAATAAAACAAATTTATTTATAGAAAATTTGGCAGAGTTTTTGGATAAAAAGCCACAATGCAGGGAAACAGCTCCGAGCCCGGGTGTCGGCAGCTGGGTGACAGACAACCTGACAGGGTGTCAGAGAAGCTCTGTTCACCCCGAGGTCTCGGAACGGTGAGTTTTTATACAGTTTATTTCACTGGAGGCAACTCTGTATTCAGAGTCCAGAGTCTAAAGATATTCAATTTGGTTCTTTGGTTATTCCAGCAAAGAACAATGTCCTTCTGATGAGATGATGAGGTCTTGATGAAATCTTGTCTCCTTCCAGGAATAGATTGATGTTCCTGATATGTTGCAGATATCTTATCGTGGTGAGGATGGCCGGGGTGGTTCCTCTTGAGATGGCCCATCTCCTGCTCAGCCACGGCTACAGTCCTGATGATTTCCTTCTCGGAAATCTTTTCAGCTGAGAGAAAACTCCACATTCTTATGGGTATCTGTCCCCCCAGCGAATGTGGTTTCATCATGTTTTGGGTTTGAAAGAGAAATATCCTATACATGTATTTCAATGTTAAATGGGTATAAACTTTACAGGCACGAATTAAACACATATTTATAACAAAAATGACAGGGCAATATGTCCTGACAGTCTCGAGGTCAACTCAAACACCATCAGTACACTTCAGCAGATACCATTCAGTTTTTAAGACAGTAGCTGCTATAAATACTAAATCATGTGATTTAATTTTTTGATTAATTTGAAAGGAATATAAATGTGTACCCACACCTGGGTCATGTTAAATATGTTTTGATGGGCGATCTGGTGCTGCACACATCTTGCACCCGTAAAAGCAGTCTGTCTTACACATCCCTTTACTCCAAAAGGAGCCTCGTTGGCTACAGCTGGGTCGTGATTTAGCCAAGGCTTCTCTGTTTGAGGACTCATTTACACCTTGTTTTTATCTGGGAGATGAGTATTTGTCTCGAAGTCCTGAGAAGGTATGTATGGTGGTAGTGACAGAATTTATAATTGTCACATTTTGGTGCATTGTGTCCTGCCCTCCCAAACTTAATGACATCACAGATCTTTCCCAAATCCAGTGGAGAATGGGCAGGAATCTGTCCCTTCATCAAAGTAACATTTTTCCCCCCGTTTTCCTTTCCACTGGTCCTGGTGACACCTACTCTGAGTCATGTGCTGAAGCAGCACAGGAGATGAGTAATTAAAGCTTTGTCGAGCACTGAAAGATCCTCTTCAGTGCAGACGAGATGTCTTTGCATATCTATAGTGGCTCAAACGCATCATTCACTGAAGGGGGACGGCTTTCATTCAGAAATAACAGCTTTGGAGGAAGATTTCAGCTGGCATGGCATTTCAGTAGAGCTTTGGGTGTGATTCATGTAAGAGTCAAATGTGCACACACATATATTTTTATATATATAAATATATATATATATGTGTGTATGCATGTCAGATGATTCAGGCTTTTATTTCCCAGATGGTTGCTGTGACCCAACTTTTCTGAGGCAAAGATAAGATTCGTTATACAATTTGTTATGTAAGCAGTTTTTCCTGCCACTACCTCATTAAAACGTTTGTGAAGGGAGTGAGAACGAGCTGAACCGGGTGAATCAAACCTTTGGGTGAGCACTTGTGAAAGGACAACCTTGTAATTTTGCTTTTTTTTTTGTGTAAAAGCTCCCTCAGTGAAGTAAATAAGGCTGATCATTTAGAAGTTGGCCAAAACCCACATGAGCTTTGAGTGATATAATAGAAAAAAAAAAAAGGCAAAGTAAAAGAGAGCTGGTTTAGGACTGGATATTAGGAAGAAATTCTTCCCCGTGAGGGTGGGGAGGCCCTGGCACAGAGTGCCCAGAGAAGCTGTGGCTGCCCCTGGATCCCTGGAAGTGTCCAAGGCCAAGTTGGACATTGGGGCTTGGAGCAGCCTGGGATAGTGGAAGGTGTCCCTGCCCATGGCAGGGGAGTGGAATGAGATGAGCTTCAAGGTCCCTTCTACCCCAAACAATTCCATGATTCTGTGAGTCTGTGAAAGAAAGTTCACCAAAAGAGTAAATCTCTTGCAACTTTCTGAATTCCTGGGGTCTCCCCAGTACCCCGTGCCTGCCCTTTATATCCCTTTTATAAAATGACCAGACCAGAAACCTTAAATTAAAGTACAAACAAAACATTGAGTGAGTTAAGCAGCATTTACCGACTTAGAAAAGGGTAAGGAGAGGGTTGGGAGTGTTTACCTCGCTCTTATCCCTCTCTAGGTGAATCCTATGCTCATAAAAATGAGATCCTGAATGGGCTGAGTCCTCCAGTCAATATGAACGCTCTACACGAAAGTCTAAGTTGACACGGAAGGGAAGGACACCAAAACAAGACATGCTGCCACATTCCCTCCTCCTCCTGATAAGAAACTTCAAGGCAAGAAGAAAATATAAAGAAGAGAAAAGAAAATTTTCAGTCTTTCTAATTCATGAATAAAATGGGCTGGGAAAGGAGTCATGGAGTCACAGAGGACTGGTTTCAACAAGAAAGAGGGAAAGCATTTTGAGAAACTCCCCTAAAGTGGGAGGTCATAAGCAGCCAGAGATGTCAGTTAGGACCTTATTTATAGCAATACTTACTTAATTTGAGAGGAAGATTGAAATTCAGTCCTCAGCCAAACTACGTGAGGATTCAGAAAGGGCACAGAGTATAAAAAATGATTGGAAGGAAATTGGAAGGAACAAACAAGCAACCCCTCCAGCAAAGAGAAAGTGCTCGTGCCCTCACCTCACCTGTCCTTTGTCTGACCCCAGCTGCTGAACTGAGTGAATGGAGACAGCCTGAGAAGGGAGGACCCCCGTGGATTCAGGAGCAATTACTTGGCTTGGCTGAAAACATCAATAGTGTGTGTGAGAACAGAACCCCAGAGCTGTGGAGAAGAGAAAATACGAACCCTTTGGCTGAGTGTGGAACTGAAGATCTGCTGGGAGATTTCTGCTCTTTATGGCTGGGGCTGTTGTCAGGCTGTCACTGCAGGGGAATGAAAGAAACAACTTTAAAGCATTTGTCAAAGTTGATTTTACAAAAGTAGGTTCTGCTTTGATACCTTGCCAGTGATTTGACTTTTCTATTAAACATTGCCTAAACTCCACCTTACCCTATATCTACCTGGAGGGCTTGAAAAGATTATTGCTGGAAGTGAAAGTTTCCTTCTGAGGCAGCATTTACCCAGGAGAATTCAAATGAAATGAGGTTCCTCATTCCATTGATCAATATAGAATAAAAATCTGCTGCTGAAACCCACAGCTGAGGAAAGTTATGGCTCAGATTAAATCCTGGTGGAGATTTAAGACCTTCAGGTTAACTGAAGGCCTTCTGCAGATCTTTTTCTCTCTCTGTGGATTGTGTGTACACAGTTACTGGGTGAACCCACATACAGGACTATTTAAAAGTGAAATAGATGCTACTAGCTAATTAATAATCATGATAATCAGTGATGGACAATTTGAATCCCTTTAACCCAAAGCAACCAGGTCCTACCTCCCTGTGCACTCAGCTATGCTTTGGATGATCTGGTGTGAAGATTTTGATCCACCCTGCTGTGCTGGATGTAAATGTTGTCTCAGATGTTCTGAGCTCCCTGGCCCTCAGCTGGGAGCTGGAATGTGGCAATATTGGATGTGTGTGATAGATCTGGGAAGTGGGGATGATGCCAGGTTCATCTGTAAGAGCTGCCTCAGAAATGGCAGATTCTTCACCAGCCACGTGCAGTTCAAATTCCCCTTCTAGAGCCATGCAAACAATGAGGTGTCTGGCCAGGAAGGGAACTCTGGGTCAGTTCTAGCCCAAGGCTGTGTTCTGACTGCAGAGGAAAGTTTCACAACCTCATTCACATTTTATTTCATTCCTGGGCTTCTCCACATAGTGATAATTTAAGAGAAGAAGGTGCTAAACTCCTTTCTCCAGAAATACACTCCTGTCTGTTGGTTTTTTTAACCATGGCTTGGGGCCATGTGGTCTGAAATGTCCAAGCACCCAACATCTTTTTTTTTCTCAAAATATACATTACAGTAGAGAAAATACTGCTATTACACTTCACAGCTGATTCAGGGTTGGATAGGAGGGGAACAGCAAATATTTGGCAATTAGGAGCATCCTGTAATACACGGCCTCAGTGCCCTCTGCTTAAGGGGGATAGAAACACACATTGCTATTTCTGCTGGAGTTTATATTTCCTGATTTCTCAGCACTGCTGTTCTTCCCCATCCTCCTTTTCTGGCAGAAAAGAAGCAGCTGATATTACTGATGAGCACAAAGAAATGGGCTGTTACATCTGCTCAGGTGGCCGTGATTCGTCTTGAAAGGAAATCTAGTTCTTTAGATTGAGTGTCTGAGAGAGTTTTCTACCATGGTAAAAAAATACAAAGTGAATCCAACTGAAATAAATAGACTATGGGGCCTCTTAGCATCACATAAAAGCTCCAACTTAAAATAGCAGCTCAAGATACCTCTCCTTTTAGCTTTTTATAGAGTAATAATTGAGTTGCCTGCTCAGTTTTAATCTTTAAACTGTTATGTTGATTCAGGCACCTAAATATAAAGTTCTTTTCCTTTTTCCTCTTCGGGTTTTATTTCCCTTCTCTTTCCTTTTGCAATGAGACTCCAATAAACCTATTTTTTGCCTCTCTTGCCTAATAAGCATTTGCTTACTGGTACTGCTGATGCCACACTGTGCTTTTCTGTTTATCTCAGGCTGGGCTTAAATAAAAATGCAGGGCTAAAATACTGTGAACTAACCTGTGACTGTTCTGTTTTTGGTTGAAAATTCAAACAGAGTGTGTGGGGATAGGTTTAGACAAGTAAACCTTGAGAAATGTGGCTGCTTTGACTCTCCAAAATGATGAGGAAATGAGAAGGGTTTTTTGAGTTAGAGTTGGAGCCAGGCTCAGAGGTTCAGAGGAGAGGTTGTGACCTAGGCCTGCACTCTGAGACAACAAATTCCCCCAAAACCATACTGGAGTTGTACTGGGAAGTGAAAAATGTGAGCTCTTTGCCTTGATTTAGGAGAGTTGATTCAAAGGAATATCTAAGGGCCAAAATCAACACTGTTTTAGTGGATAAGTTGAACTCGAATAATTGGGATTTATTGGCATTTTGGGGCAGCGCTTTAATAAACAAAAATATTCAACTGAGCTGAGGTATAAACCCATTAAGAATGCAATACATTGCAAAGCTTAAATCCGCCTTCCCTAAGATGAAAATGTGCCTTAAAACTGTGAAGCAATTCTTGCTTTTCTTTATCACTAATAACTGGTACATCCAAGTGTTTACCTTTGGTGGTTGCACCACTCCCTGGGAGGTTTCCCTCCAGCATCCCTGGTCCCTGCTGGTTCTTGCTGTGTGGTGATCTAAACCCATTATTAGAACAGGGGATCCAAGATGAGGCTGTCTTACCTGTGCTGGACCAAAGACGTGCTCAAAATGAGCCTTCAAAGAATCCCAAAGCAGTTTAGGACCTTCAAACACCATCTAGTCCAACCCCCTGCAATGAGCAGGGACATCTTCAACCAGACCAGGCTGCTCAGAGCCCCATCCAACCTGACCTTGAATGTTTCCAGAGATGTTTCCAGTACCTTAAGGGGGCTCATAAAAATGAGGGAAATGGACTTCTCTTGTTTAAAACTGACAGAGGGCAGGTTTAGATCAGCTGTGAGGAAGGAATTCTTTACTCAGAGAGTGGTGAGGCCCTGGCACAGGGTGCCCAGAGAAGCTGGGGCTGCCCCTGGATCCCTGGAAGTGTCCAAGGCCGGGTTGGATGGGGTTTGGAGCAGCCTGGGATAGTGGGAGGTGTCCCTGCCCATAGCAGGGGGTGGCACTGGATGATCTTAAGTGTCCCATTCAATCCAAACCACTCAGTGATTTTATGATTCTACAATTCTCTGTGTGCTAATTACACAGATGTTCTGTGCTTTCTCAGAAATGGTAACTTTCTACATTTTAGAGCAGTTCTAAGCACTGATCCTCACACCCCTCTTCACAAAATCTTCCTCTCATATAGCATCCCAAACCTTTTATGTTTTTACCAATAACTCAAACACAGCCAGATGCTGAAATTTCATCCTTGCATGACTTTGTAAACAGTGAGAAAATAAAAAAGCAGTCATGTTAACATGCCTTGTTTTTGCTTCTGAGAGCTCGTAATCGCTGATCTGCTGTGTTGTATTTCCAAAGCCTTTTCCATAGCAGGGTGTTCTCCACGCAAGGACGACGTGATCCTTGCTGTGTCTGCCTCTCCTCTCTCCTGAGGCTCTGTGCAGTCTCACACGTAGTCTCTTCCACATGCCTGGAATTCTCTGTGTGGACATTTTTGTCCCTTCCTAAAATATGTTTCCCCCGTGAAGCACGACACGAACGTCTTGCCAAAACACCCTCCCATTTCACTTCCCATCTGCTGCGTCTTCTTCCCCATTTGGACATAAGCACCTAATTTTGGATAAATCCCAGCAAACTCCAGGCATTCAGCTGGAGCCTAAGTTAGAATCCTCATCCTCAGATTGCCCTCCTGCTACAGACAAAGGGTAAAGACCATTCCTACCTCTCCTTTTCCTTCCCTCTTTCTCCATTCCCCTGGCTTCAGAGGGGGTCTGCAGTGCTGGCCTTGCTTTCAGCTGGTTCTTTAGGAGAGATGAGATGAACACAAGCTCGACTGGTTTATTTTTCAATTTGTTTTCCCTGGTGTGCTTACCTTTACTCTTAACAGTAAACAGTTCTTTATTAGTGTATAAGTACTAAAATCTGTAATTTTTTTTTTAAAGAATGAAATTATGATTATTGCTGTCAGAGCGTTGATTTCAGAGAGCTGTCATGTGTTTTAAACAAAGTTTTGTGCAACTTGTGAGATAAACTGCTCATTAAAAATATATATAATTCAATAACTCTACTTACATCACAGCTTGATATAATGAAATATTCCAGGATGTTTTTTCCATTGGTCAATTTTCAGCTTATCCTTTTTGTACAGCACCACAAAATTATTTTTGTTGTTCAAAGACAAACCCACTCTAAATTTCTTTCTTTCAAGTCATCCAAAATGTCATGTTCTAAGAAAAGAACAATACTGAGATGTCTCTTTTTCCTACATGCAGCTGCAATATAAAATTTCATTCTCTTCTCAGTTTAAAGAGTCTTTTCTCCTTTGGTTAAAACTGTTATCACCTAAGCAAACATCTGCAGTTGAGACTTTCTCTTGGATAAATCACAGCATTAACTAGAAGCTATTAAATATTGACTGGTAGATGACAGACACAAGCTCCTTCTACCTCAGTTCCCTCTGTCCCAGAAATGACTATTTATATAAATGTTCATATGACCAACTCCAGTGCTTTTATCCCACATTTTATCTTCATTCTAGGGCTCCAGTTGTCCTAAGGTATGGGTTGATTGGAGTTTGGAAATAGATGAAATCAAGGTAGAACTACCTGGGTTGACAACTGTCATGGAACTGGAAATCATCCCTTTGGTGGGCTTGTTTTTGTCGGTCTGGGGTTTTTTCTTTCTGTGTGGTTTTGTTTGGGGGGTTTGTTTGAGTTTGGGGTTTTGTTGTTGTTTTGTTCTGGGGTTTCATTTTGGTTTTGGTTTTGGTTTTGGTCTTGGTCTTGGTTTTTTTGTTTGTTTTGGGTTTTTTGTGAGGCATTGTGTTTTGATTTGTTGTGTTTTTTTAATCACTGTGCATGTGTTTTTTTCCCCACTTGCTACCAAAGCCTTCTACTAAAGCCCTCATCATGTCAAATGTGCTCTCTGCATGTGAACAATGCTGCAGCTTAAAGGAAAATGTTTTAAAGCTGTCAGGAAACTGTCGTTTTCCAGATGGCTGATCAAATGGAGGACACAGACACACAGGGACTGGCTCCAAAGAGATGGATTAATAATGGATGTTGCTCACTTGTGATGGAATGGGACAGAGACAAAGCAAAGGGAATAAAGCTGATACTGAGCACAACGTAATCAGGAATTTTTAAAGCTCCCTGTTCCTTTTTTTTGAAAGGCTGTCATTCATTCTAGATGTGCTAATGTCTTGATAGATTATTTAAGGGGTACTTGTGTAGAACAGCAACTCAAATTGCTACCAGGTTCTGAAGTCATGGATTTAACAGCAGAATGTGAAAATCTCGGCTCGAACAGGGAGTCGCTGTGCTCAGAGTGAAAATTCATAAATTAAGGATTATTCTTTGCTCGTTCTCCATCAGTTGAGCTCTGTAAAACCTCCCTAATGAAACCTTCAGTGGAAGATCGTTCACCCTGGTTGGATGCTTTGCAGAAAAAATTTCAAAGAGCTGCATAAAGGAGCTTTGTGCCAGATGCTTGGGAGCACTAGAGACCTCCATGGCCATGAAATCCCACTGAAGTCACTCCAAGATCAAGCATCACAAGGCTCCTGGGAAACAGGGAGGTGTTAGAACCCTCAGGATGGGGTTGGATGGCCTGGAGCATTAGCTGAAGCACTGCAGACTTCCAGTCAGAGCTGTCATCCCCTGTGCACTTTGTACCTCTCTGGATATGACACTCCCCTTCACGAAGATACCACGTGGGAATCCAGGCTTGCATCTCTCGTTTTTTGTCACATTATAGCTCTGAGAGTGAAAAAAGGTTGGTCTCATGCTCACAGACAGTAAATTACTGATGTTTGTCTGCTTTCTCCTCCACAGTCTCGGCAAACTTGAGATAGAAAAATCAGCCATTGAATGGTACAGCTGAGGAAGCAGAGCTCTGAGGTGTGCAGAGTTTCCAATAAACCTCCACAATTCCATGGCAGAAGAGGAGATAAATCCCCACAGGGATCCCCTTTAATGGAAGATGCAAAGCCATGTCTCTTCCAGCTTTAATTTGCCTGTCTCCAAGCCTGGCGATGTAAGAGTGAATTGAGCTCACTGGGGAGCGTGGTAATTATTTGGATTTCTGACTTATAAGCTGCATTTTCCCTGCTATTGCTCCCCTTCACAGCTGCGACCTTCACACATCTCAGTCACACTTCTTGATAACCTCAGAGAAAGGATCTCCGCCACAGGTTTTCTTCCCTCTCCTGGAGTTAGAAACTGAGATTCAGCATGAAGTTTACTCTGACTTATGACTGAGTTTTGCAAAGTTCTGGCTTGTTATTGAATTTTTTTCACTTGGCGCACACATGGATTTAACTTCAGTGAAGTTCTGGCTTGGTCATTAGTGTTCTTTGACACCAGAAATTCTAAGTGAAATACAGGAGGATGCAGAAATGAATATTATTAATGAAAACAATGGTGCTGATTGAAGGATGAGAGAAAACTGACATGAGTTAAAGCAAGAAAGGTTCTGATTGGGTATAAAGAGAAACGTTTCACCCATGGGGACAGTGAAGGAGTTAAAAAGGCTTCCCAGAGAGGCTGTGCAGCAAAAACCTGTATTTTATCCATTTCACAGAACTGTTTGCCTTGAATTTGGAAGTCTCATTACTCAAACTACAAAGACAATAAAAATATTTTAATCAAAATGTTTGGATTGCACAAATCCTTTGCTACTTTTTTGTTTTGTTCAAAGAGGTTAAAAAAAGGGAAAGGGAGTGAAACTTAAATGTTATGTTGCACTGAACTCAGGAAAATTTTCTGTTTCAGGATGAGTTTTTTTCTTTTCCTTTCCTATTTGGAAGGAGGAAAAATGGAGTAAAAAAATACTTTTCTGCTTGAGATTTTGCAAAGCCGTGTGCACACTGAAAAACACCTTTTTTTTCCTGTTTGATTTTTTTTTTAATTCACACAGACCTCTTCGTAAGCAATAAATTCCACACTAAATCTGGGTAAGTCTCTTCCCTTCTTTAGTTATCCTGGTTTCCCTGTACCTTTCCTTTCCCATTACCTGGAGAAAGGAGAGGAAAAATCATCATCCCCCAGGACTGAAGACTGGCATCGCCTTGGCAAAGAAAAGGGGGCAGGGGAAGATGGTTGGGTTGTGTTGGTCGTCTGTGCTTTCTCTCGTGGTGCTGCTCATGTAGCCTGCTTAATGAAGAACATCTTGTTAAAATTAAAGATCTGTCGTATTTAGTATAAACTTGCCAATTGTTAATTAGTGTATTGACAGGAGAACCGGTTGGATTTCACTTTCCAGCAGCATCCTCTCCCCTCCCCAGGCCTGTCCTGCCAAAATAAAGATCCTTGCAGTCACAACATGTTTGGGAGCCCATATGACACGTCTGCGAAGGCTGCCTTGGAGCACTGCTGCACAGGGAAGATACAGAAGTTATTAGCAAAATCCAGTATGAACCCTCAAAGCACAGGAGACTCAGGGCTAGGGAATCCTTTGTGCCACTGATTTATCATGTAGATACAGATGTCACATCCTTTTATGCTGTTTTCCCTGGTTCGGGCAGGTTCTGGTATTCACTCATGTTTTTGAACAGGAGCCCACTGGTACAAAAGCTGTGTTTATAATCTCTATTTCAGGAGCAAATGTTTTGTTTGCCCTCTTTGCGCTGACTGAGGTACTTAGAATCTGATCTTTAGCCTCCCCTAGGGCAGCTTTGGGGTTTTTATGGGGTTTCACTCATTCGTATCTCTTGCCTGATGCTTTCCAGTTGAAGAGAGAGATGTGATTTGTAACAGCTTTGACCTAAATTGCTGAGAGCTCTGCACAGCACCACAGTCAGTTTGATACAGGATACAGGAGAGGTCTCAGAGGGTATTAGAACCCTTTATGTCCTTTCAAGCATCAGGATTTGTTCTGCATTCAGACAGCCCAGTGGAGCTCCCAGAACAGCTCAGGACCAGGGGAAGGAAAGTCTTTCCAACTACCCCTAATGCCACACTGGTCTGCTGCTGCCTCTAGGCCAACTCATCCATTAAACCCTGGACCATGAGAACACCACTTCTGTGGTTAAAGGACTGAAGTATTTATTGATTGATTGATTGATTGATTGTAATTTCAGGGAAAATATTAGTGTGAGATTATTTTTAATTTCAGTGTAGCAAGAGTGTGGCCGGTGATGGAGCTGGTACCAATGAGGGACCAAGACTCACACATTTGGGAGAAAGACAAATAGTGGGAATGTGGAGAATCTTTTGATGACAGTTGGCAGGTGAGCTTAGGTCAGGGTTGCTGTCACCTTGTATAAATCAGGCAGGGGAATGCTTTGCATTTGTCTTTGGGGACAGCTGCCTCATCCCCTCGACTATGAAAGATGAGCAGGCCTTTAATGCAAACACCCAGCTGCCTGAAATTAAATGGTTTATTAGGTTTTCTATCAACCACCTCTCCTTGTAGGGTTTGTAACGACCCAGCCTGATCTTAAATTTGTCTGCAAGAATTTGTTTTTCTGCTTTTAAATCAGTTTGCAAGTCTCTTTATGAATAAAAGCATTAAAAAGGATTGAAAAGAAAGAACCCCGTAGAAAGCTATATTTATATTTCTTTGCCCTGAAATACCACGGCCAAAACATTTGTCAGTTCTATCCATGTCAAATTACGCCCTGGCTCATTAATTTCTGCCCAACAGTTGGTGTCCTAATGGCTCAATTGACATGTTGAAGCTATTATCTTCCATTCAATTTGATCATCCTCAGGCAGAAGCCTGTAGTCATCTCCTCAGTGATTGTGACAGCTCTGCTGGGTTAGAGTGTGCTCTCCAAAGTGACATGGGAAAACCAAGCCTTCATTCACAGGATGGATGTTTAAAAGGAATTTTACTAAACCAGCATGTGGAGAAAAAATAAAATTAAAAAAGGAATAGGAAAAAAAAAAGATAAAAGGACACAGTGAAACTTCAAGCAAAAGAGTTTGTCTTCTGAAGATATGGGACCTTGGAGGACAAGAATCCATAGTAACTGAGGTCTGGAAATCCAAACTGGAGAACATTTCAGGGTTATTTTCTGTGGGAGCTGTTGGACTGAACAACAGGCACATAAATAGGGCCAGTTATTTAGAAAACAGTTCCTTTCTGAGTGGTTCAAGACATGATAAAGGGGTCAGGACATTTGCAGAGGAGTGATTTCACACAGCAGTGCTCAAGGTATCTTGAACTACAAGAACTGGTTCAATTTGTGGGCAAATTGTTCTTTCAGAGAATCCTAGAAGAGTTTGGGTTAGGAGAGACTTTAAAGACCATCCCGTGCCACCCCCTGCCCTGGGCAGAGACTCCTTCCACTATCCCAGGTTGCTCCAAGCCTTGTCCAACCTGGCCTTGATCCTCTTTCTTTCCTCTCTTTTCCAAACTTACGTCTCCTAAGCAGAGGTGTGAGTGTCTGGTTCTTCTTACTAAAGTCAAGGTGAGCTCTCTGTCTTCCACACCCGTAGGGCCCCAGGGGAATTTTTTTGCTATAAAGTGTTTAGGAAATATAAATCAAGTGCAAAACTACTCCTAGTGCATCTGTCCCCATGTGGCAACATGACTTTTGGGTTGCCAAGAAAGTTTGATCCCACAGGTGAATTCGCTGTGATTTCTCATGAATGAAACGAGGGAGACATTTATGTCCTTTATGCTGCTTTCATCTCAAAAAAGGAAAGCAAAAATAACAGCAGGAATGTTATCCCTACATAAAAACATCTTAAAAACTTCAGAGTGAGCAAGAGAAAATAAGCTGGCAGGAATGTCTATGGATAATAAAACCAATCACTGAACAAAACGGAGAAATCGACCTCCTGGGTAGCTAAATGATTTCTTTTTCAGGCTTTTTGGTATAATTCTGCAGTAAAAATGTAATTCACTGTGAGGTTTAATAGGAGGATTTAAACCAAGAAAACTCAACCAGTCAAACCAATTTGAGGAAAGCTCTCATTCTGTGCACTGTGCAGGGCTTGGCACAGAGCCGGAAAACATGCGCATGATGTGTGCTCTGCTCCCTCAAAAATTAGTTTTGGACAGGAGCTGTTAAGCACTGTGGTCTGATCCATGATTGCATCCAAAAATATCCCAACATCTGGTTCTTACAATCTTGCCTTTTAACTCTATTGATGTGTGGACATTTCTGGTTCTCCAAGCAGCAATAAAAACAAGGCGGGAGAGTTCAGTGCCTCTTCCGTTCCTGGTCTCAAGCAAAACAAAAGCTTTGGCTCCAAGTTCATGCAAGTTTTATTGCTGAGCTCAACTGAGAGCTTTGACTTGCTTCACCACCTCTTCCTCCCCTCCTGCTCTGTCCCTGCGCTGGAGTTGTGCAGTTCATGAGGAGAGACAGGAGGAATGAAGAAAGGTAGATAAAGACAAGGCAGTCCAGATTTGGCTGGAGGAGGAAAACAGGTGATGGGAGTGGGGCAGTTCTTAGAGGGCTCCATTCAGTGCTCCTCTGAAAAACTGCCCTCAGTTCATAGAAACAAAGAATCACAGAACCACAGAATCATTAAGGTGGGAAAAGACCACAAAGATCATTAAGTTCAACCATTAACCCAGCACGACCACATTCACCACTAAACTCTCTTCCCGAGTGCCACATCCACCCAATTATTCGAGCACTCCCAGGGATGGGGATTCCACCACTTCCCTGGACAGCCTGTTCCTGACCACCCCTTTGGAGAAGAAATTTTTTCCCAATATCCAATCTAAACCTTCCCTGGAGAAAATTGAAGCCATTTCTTGTCCTGTCCTTTTTTCCCTGGGAGCAGAGCCTGACTTCCCCTGGCTGCCCCCTCCTGTCAGGGAGTTGTGCAGAGCCACAAGGTCCCCCCTGAGCCTCCTTTTCTCCAGGCTGAGCCCCTTTCCCAGCTCCCTCAGCCTCTCCTGGGGCTCCAGCCCCTTCCCCAGCTCCATTCCTTTCTCTGGACACGCTCCAGCCCCTCAATGTCCTTCTTGTCATGAGGGGCCCAAACCAATCAGAGTGTACAGAAAATCCCGCTGTGAAAAACCAGTGTCCATAAAGGAGACAGAGGAGTCCGGTGACTTTATTCAGATAAAAGGAGAGAGGTCACCGGGACACAGCCCGTGGGGTTTTCTCTCTCGAGGTTTCGGAGGGCGCAGCCTCCTTTTATCCCAAACTCCCGGCCGCACGTTGCCCTCTTCCTTTCCCCATTGCTGAGGGACCAGGAAGGTGCAGCCTTCCCAAACTGCCTGCTGCACATCCTCCCTTAAACAGGTTCTTTACCCCCAAAGTTCAGAATCTCAGGCTTGTGCTGACTCTCTTGTCTGTTTCAGGAGTCACACTGGCAGGGCTCTGCAACAAACCTGCTGCCCAAAGTTGGTAGAGACATTAAGCCCCTTTTCCAAGACATTAACACTCACCCTCTCACCCATGGAATTGTTTCTAAAGACATCAGCACGTCTTCCCTATCAACAGGATTCAAGGTGCAACCTCAAAAGTGCTGATTTCAGGGGAACCATCACTTCCCAACTCCTTGTTCTCGCTTATAGCGCAGATGGATGGCAAAATGTCTCATGCAGATGCATAGGGTGCCTGGCAGGAAAGGAAGAGAGGATTTAAATCTGTTGGAAGTACATGATATTTGTTCTGGGCTTGTTTCTTTAGGGAGCTTGGTTTTATCCTCTTAAGAGAAAAAAAAATCTTTTCCATGCTGTTATAATTCTGCCTTCAGAACTTGAACTTTCTTATTTTTGTCAAGCTGAAGTGCTACATTTTGGGTTTGGGTTCGGGTTTTTTTTTGCTATTGCTTCCCTTTCAAGGTGTATTCATTGCTACAGTGGGTGGAGATCAAATTATGCCTATAATTTTTGTGTGAGTCTGAGTCCTCTTCCTCCATATTATTTATCATTCTCTACAACTCCCTGAAAGGAGTTATAGCCAGGTGGAGGTCGGTCTCTTCTCCCAGTGATAAGACCAGAGGAAATGGAAAATTTCTCACTAAAAGAGGTGTCAAGTACTGGCACGGCCCAGGGGCGTGGTGGAGTCACCACCCCTGGAGGGATTTAAAAGATGTGGCACTTAGGGACGTGGCTTAGTGGTGGCCTTGTCAGTTCTGGGTTAATGGTTGGGCTTGATTATCTTAGTGGTCTTTTCCAACCCTAATAATTCTTTGCTTCTGTGATTTTTAAATGAGGCCTTTGGCATATAATAAAAGCTCCTCTTTGTTAAAGGTGGGTGCTTATAAATGAAGCAAAACTGGGAGCTGGGGGTTTTAAATTGTGGCCCTTAATCTGGCAGCATAGGAAGTGAAACAGGAAAACGAGACCTTAGAATGAAATGAGGAAGGAAAGAGTTCTTGATTGAATATTAGGACATCTGAAAATAATGCTTTGTCATCTCATAATCTGTGCAGCCTCTGATGTGATTAAGGAATGAATCCATCACCTGACAAATTTGTGCTTCATTTTCCACTCCCTACTTTGTTTACAGATATTATTGACCTCTGTAAAAAGAAAAAATACTGTTTCTAAACCTGGGGGTGAGAGGATAGAAGAAGAAGAAGAAGAAGAAGAAGAAGAAGAAGAAGAAGAAGAAGAAGAAGAAGAAGAAGAAGAAGAAGAAGAAGGGGTGCAGGGAAGCCTTTCTGTCGTTGTTCTGAGCTTTATGCTTCAAATTGCTTCTGCAAGCCATTAGTCATGGCACAGAGTATTACATATAATAAGATATTTACATGGGGTATATGTCAAAAGAAACAGCCTCTACCTGTGGATTTGTATGTTTATTCATATTATAATATTCATATCATTAATGTAATTAATGTTATTATGCTGGTAAATCACTTGTTGACCTTGGGCAGTGTCTGCAGACAGCTGGGTGAAAAGGTGTAAAGTATAAAGGAGCTCTGCACTATTTACTTGATATCTTCCCTGCTACTACCCAGGGATTTTTCTGTGAAAGGATTACAAGTTTTGTGCCAGCTCCCTCCTTCCCCTGGACACAAAGCAAGTGGAACTTTTCTGTGTGGAAATTTGTGGCCAGTGTGTGTGTCTTGCATCAGATGTTCAGAGGACATATAGAGTGCAGGGAAAAGTCATCAGCTGGCTTTTGTTATAGATGAATAATATTTAGAGCAAGGAAGAAAGAACAGACCACTGAGGCTGGTTCCTTGCACAAGCTTGCCATAAAAAATTGTTTATTCTGGCTGCAGCTCTACTGTCCAGCTCTAGTTAACAAATTCCAGGCTGGGAGTTGAGATTTAATGCTCTAGAGGGCATGTGAGTTCTAAGAGGAGGGTCTGACAAACACCTGCTTGCAGTGTAAGTTGCAGACCCATTCCAGCCATGTAGTTTTCCCTTTCTCTAAAATATCTGTCCTGCATTTTTATAAATGGATCACAGCCTGTAGATGAAAAGCAGCAATTGCCCAAAGAAAAAGATCACACAGCTAGTTTGGTGAAACCAAGAGAGAAGGTTCCTGGTATTTATGGTCCCATCCAAATTGCTCTAAGTGCAGGATGCAGTCTCAATCATTCCCTGGGCCTTGCACAAACACTGTAAATACCACATCTCATTGATATTTGTGAGTGACACGCTGAGAGCTGATGGAGGCTTTTTTTTTTGTTGTTGCAGCTTAGCAACAAGCAATGACTGGCAAATTTTTCTGCTCTTCCAAATCAATGCCACTTTTCTGGATCATTTCCTCATCTTCACAATCATCTGTCAGAACAGTAAACTGACAATGTGTTCCCAGGGACAGTGTGGGGTCTGCTGCAAGCCTTGATGGTTAGAGGATGAATTTAACCTTTTCAAAGTCAAACGTGGTGTGGGTTTGGATCCCACAGAAGCATTAACTTGCTTTTCACACTGTTAATCTGGATGTGTTTTCTACTCCATTAAGCTTTTCCTTTATATGCAAAATATCACTGTGAGGACATGCACTGCTTGACTCATTCACCAGCAATCCAGGTTTGGTGTGGTTGCTGTCGATTATTGTAATACCTGTGAAACTTCAGCATGGATTCTGATCCTGCTGCATGAGCCCAGAACTAAAAATAGGCTCTATCCTTGGGAAGTGTGTGTGATGATAAAAAAGCAGACAGAGAAGGGACCCTGGTGAGTGGGTGAGCACAGGGAAAATGAGGAAAATAACTGGTTGTCATTGCAGGTGGGATATGGCTGACAAGAGCCACTTGAGGTTATCATTTTTGGGGATTTTAATGGGAATTGGAAAGAAAAGAACTATGTCTACATGTCTGTGAGCAAATCTGGGAGAGCCAGAATCGTCAGTGTACTTGTTTGGGACCACCCCAGGCAATGGGCACTCAGGACTCTATTGGAAGTTAACTTTAAAACCCCTGTTTGCTAAATAGAGGTGTCAGCTGATACTCAATCATTCGACACATTCATTAAGGGTAATCAGGGAACGATGCTTGATTAGGACCACCTTGCTCAGAGAAGTCAGGTGCAAGGCAAAAACAGGAGGCTGTACTTGGAGTGGAGAGAAAAATCACACCAAGGTTCTGCAGCTGCAGTCCTTTGCTTTTGTTTAGATGACTCTGGGGTATGAGTTCAGATTTTTGAAATTTTTTTTTCAGACATCCTGTTCCTGCCTGTCTCTATACAAAACTTCCCACTTAAACTACTTTTGGCTGCTGTGCTGTGCTTATTTCTTGATACTGGAGGAGACAAGTGATTGATATCTGATGGAATGAGAAGGATCATGCAAAAAGATGAGAAGATGGTGTCAGTTTGGATATTGTAGTTGGCCGGCCAAAAAGGAAAGTGATGCCTCTGATTACTGTGAGGAAAGCAAGGTTTGGCCCAGCCAGGGAGGAGGCTTTTGGAGTTACTGAGATACAAGAAGGAGGAAACTGAGTTACAGCATTTTTTTTTCTGTGCAAATTATAATGAAGCTGGTGGTGTTAGAACTGTTACGCAGGAAAGGACAACAAAACTAAAATGGGTTGGAAGAGAAAAAGAAGCCCTTTTTGAGATGGGAGGATGGTGCTGTCTAAAGTGACTGAGAAAAAGAAATTCTGAGGGATGGACTAACGGAGTTTTAGGCTTATTAGATTTTATACTGAGACAAGGAAACCTTGAGGAGAAGAAAATACATATATGGATACTTCACAGACTGATTTTTGTGCAAGTCTCAGTGATTTCAATGAGTAAAGTATCTTCTCAATGAAAAAGTGGGGCATAGAGAATGACCCAGTACAAGTTTGGGTTAAACATATGGATTCTCTGTACTTGGATTTAGATTCTGTTCAACTGCCAAACCAGTAATAACTTGCTTCTGGAATTTCCTAGCTTTTTTCAGCTTCTGCTTTGGATGCACAAGCCCCTTTCTATGGAAGGGCTTGACAAAAAGCTAAATGCTGTTGAACAGGTAGAGAGTCCTTCCAGAAAACAGAGGCTTCCTGACAAAGGCTCTTCCTCTTCCAGAAAAGTATCCCAGAACCATCTTTGCTCAAAATTTGCTATCTAGGCTGGAGGCTCCAACATTTGGGTAGCTTGACTTTCTTCTGATAGACACAGGTGAGTTTAGCCAGTACAAAACCTAAGGTGAGCTCCCATCACTGCAGTGAGACTCTCTGCCTGCTCTCAGGTGTTTCCAAAGGCACAGGGAAATGTTTCTTTTTGCAAGGCAGCTGGGAAGAAAGTCTGTCCTGGAGTGCCCAGATTGTAGAATCATGGAATTGTTTGGAGTGGAAGGGACCTTAAAGCTCATCTTGTTCCACCCCCTGCCATGGGCAGGGACACCTTCCACTATCCCAGGTTGCTCCAAGCCCCATCCAACCTGGCCTTGAACACTTCCAGGGATCCAGGGGCAGCCACAGCTTCTCTGGGCACCCTGTGCCAGGGCCTCTCCACCCTCAGGGGGAACAATTTCTTCATATCCAATCTAAACCTACCCTCCTTCAGACTGGATATTAGATGTTGACCGTCTGAGTCCCTGCAGCATGGGATGTTGGCCTTCTTTGATAGAGATGCTGTGACCTGTGAGGTCACCGCTGGACATTCCAGTATTCCGTGTTGCTAGGAAACTCATAATCTGGACAGGTCTCCTGGATCTCGAATACCTCAAGGATCTGAAGACAAATTCATCCATCCCAAAAAAAAAAAAAAAGGATCTATGAAGCTGTTGATGGGGCTGGGCTACCACTCTCAAGGTAATTCCTCAAGGAAAACTTGCATGGACCATCTTAGCTCTTGGAAGTTCAGTTGGTAATTCTCGGGCTGGTTCTCCTTTTCAAATGGTAAAACATATTTCATAAATGCAGCTTTATGAATTAAACATGTCGTTTGATGCACACAAGCCGTCAGACTTTGTGCCTCTGACAGTGGAACATATTTCAGAAAT
Source organism: Dicrurus megarhynchus (assembly GCA_013399195.1). Taxonomy (NCBI): domain Eukaryota; kingdom Metazoa; phylum Chordata; class Aves; order Passeriformes; family Dicruridae; genus Dicrurus; species Dicrurus megarhynchus. The sequence goes on from VXAD01007415.1 coordinate 3,775,391, forward strand.
TAAAATCCTTGCACCATTGAGCTGCAGGGACAAAAAAAGGACGCCACAATTCAGTAACTGAAAAACAGCAGCTTTGCAAAATCGCACGAGAAAATTCCAGCCTTCACTTGGAAGGTGTGCTGGCTTTCTTGGACTGCAGTGCATAACAATAATAAAATGGGAATTTTAATCTTTCACCAAGTTTCCAATCAGGGAATAAAATAGTGATCATACTGTTGCCCTTTGCTTTCTTCTTCTGCTTCGTGTGATAACTGGAGTTGAGGAAGACCAATGTCCTCCCTGCGTTTTCAGATTTTTTACCTTCTCTCTGGTAGCAGGAAGCTGTTGCTGTGAGTTGCCTTTTTGCTGCCAAGTTGGTCAGGACGATCTTGTATCCTGTGGATCTGGATTATCTCAGGGAAAACAGTAACACTTTGAAAAGTGAGAGATTTTAGCTGCCGAAAATTTAAGCAGACATTTTTAATAGATTAGAAGTGCACTCTGAAAGTCACTCTCCCAAATCTTCGTGGTTCCCGTGCTGTCTTTCACATCATGAAGGGATGTCAGAGTAAATCAGCTGGTTTCCTTTTGGGTGCAAATTAACTGGAAGATGCACTCCTGACAAACATGCAAAATGCCAGTGGACAGCAGGATGGGATAACTCAAAACAAAACCTTCTGAAAAGTGCATAGTGTGAACACTGACTCCTCAACATTAATTATTTTGCTCAACAAAGCTGCTCGCTCCAGGGCTGCAGGAGTTGTTAAAGTAGACATGGGCTGGAGAGGAAACATGTCAAGAGAAATGCTGGCAATTAAATTGGAATCAGAGCAGTAAAGTGATGGGCTGTGCTTATAAAAGAACACCTGACTTGAAAACTTTCTAGCTCTTCAGAAAGTGGCTGCGTGATCGACCTCTGCTGTAATCAGCAGATTAGGTTAAGAATTTTTCATTGAACTTCTCATGTTGTCTTTGAAGACTTGGGCAAGATTATTCTTCTGCTGAACTGAATCCCTGTCACCAGTCCAGAGGGGGGAGGAAAAAAAATTACTCAGATCTTTCACTGAAGATGAAAGGATTTAGAAGTATCTCTGTTCTTCTGCTTTCAAAGGGAGCATTTCAGAAGAGCTGGGCAGATTTCTGGCTCTCAGAGTTTCACAGGGAAGGGAGCACATGGAATGGGGGGTGCCTTGCTTCTGAGTAAAGGTTACGTCCGAATAAACTGAGTAAATTAAATAAATTACAGAACCACCACTTTTTGCACTTTTTTCACTTCACACTGTTCAAGCCTGGCAGTCACCCTCGTGCTCATTGTGGCATCTGACAGCACAAGCCCACTGGCAACCTCCAAGGAAAAAAAAACCCAGAAATTCCAGTTCTTCGAGCACGTGGCCTTTGGGAGACACAAGGGCTGAGTGCCACTTGTGGGCGATGATACTTCACACAGCCCAAGCACTTGCCCTTTATATTGAGAAGCAGGAGGAGGTTTGCTCAGCTTGTTCAGCTGTTCAAGCACCTTTCAGAAGTTCTCATCTGCCTCGTGGTTGGTGAATATGTGGGGGCTCCCTTTCACAGCCTGGAAACAGCACTGAGGACAAAGGTAGAAAGCCTTGGCACACCCAAGTGCAAGAGCTTCTTCCCAGGAAATTCCACAGCTCTTAACAGCCTGGAAAAGTAACCCTGTGCTGTGGCTCATCTCACTGAGAAAACAAGTATTGATTAGACACGGCCTGACTAATTAGTTTGTTTCTTAACAGAGTTGCTTAGATGGATTCAATGATCTTTTACATCTTTAAAATCACTTGTATAACTGATAAAAATCATGAGGCCGTACTTTTAATATGATTTTTGCTCAAATTTATTTCCATGAAAATTGGGTAAATCACTCTGAGACCCAGAGCTACAGGATACAGTGTCACTAATTCATTTTGTAAGAAAGTCACTTTCAATTAAATCGTGAGTCTTCAGCAACTTTGTGTTTGCAGCTTATTTCCCTCAAGCCCTATCCATGGTGCTGTTAATCTTTTTATGGCATTACTGCTGTCTGACAGTCAAGCTGTACTTTTGAACAGCAAAAAACCTGATCCAGCTGCATCTCCCACTTCAGTTTCCAGCTAAGAACAAAGTAAGAGAGAAGTCTGCTATAAAAAACAAGTAATGAAGTGGTTTGATTTTAACAGTTTGATTAATAAAATGAGAGAAAAAATGTCATGAAACACTGAGAGCTGGCAAAACTTAGAATTGTGTTTAGAATTTGACTGGGAATGTGCAGCTCCAAAGCCCTGATATTTCTTGGTTGCACTGCCAGGGCTTCTATGCTATGGGACACCCGATAAATTGTAGTCAGTGCTGAGTAGATAACTGGGATGTGTTCTATGCTTTACACTGCCCTAATTATTCAAATTGTACCTTTATTTAATTTAAATTGTCAGTTTAAAAAATTGACTTAATTTGATTTTGTGAACAGTACTTTATTAGAGGAGGGAGGAGAAGAATGGGAAAGGAATAGAATAATATTTGCATGTAAAACTATTCCCAAAAACCAAAAAAAACCCCCTTCATTTTTCTGCAAATAAATGAGAATTTGGCCCTTTTTTCCAGATGAGGAGATGTTATTATATTTCTAGATTTCAAGCCATCAATCTTAGGGTATATTTGGTTTCTTGATGCAACTCTCCCTGTAAATACTTTTGTCAGTATTTTCAAAGCTTTTGCTCTCCAGCTGAGAGATTCAAATTGCAAATGGAGTTGGATTTTCAATGTACTTTGAGTATCCATTATCTTTTGGTCTTCTCATTCTTTTCTCCCCAAAATGTTGCAGTGGATTCCACAAGTTCCACAATTATCCCATAATAAAAATCTTACTGAGTAAATGCACAATAAAAGTGGGGGTTTACTGTCCGTTTTCTTCATTTTCAGTTTAGATAAGTAGGAAATACATCCTGAGTCAAGGTGGACTTGTCTAGTTATTCATAAATTCCTCTTTTGTTCTTAACTGGTTACTTTCTTTTCCTTTGAATTAGTTTTAACTCTCTGGCTGCTGGAGCTAATTTACCTGTCTAGATCCATTTTTTTTTTGTCTGCATGATTCTTTTTTTCCCCAGGCCAGGATCTTGTGAATCAACGTTCCATGCCTGGGATTTACGGGCAGTCAGGACCTTCAAAGACAGGGTGAGACCAAAGCGTGGTAAAGCCTTTCCCTTCCAGGCATTCCCAAATCCTCTCTGATGAGTTTGGCTGCCCAAGAGGAACAACATCCTTCAGATGCTGTCCCTGAGCTCACAGCCCTGTCCTTTGCTCTGTGGAAGGATGTGGAGGACAAGAACTCTTCTCCAGAACCACTGCAGCAATAATCCCAAGGGGATCTGCTGCTTGTGTGTTCTTCCTCCACAAAAATCCTGGTCAAACTCATAATGAATAATATCCAACCTGGCAGTTTTGGGTTTAATGTGATGGTTTTAATATAACTTTTTGTTATTCACTGCCTTGACTTCTGGCTTCTTTGAAAAAGATGCCAAGGGATGCTTTGAGGGCTCTGATAACACCTCAGATAACTCACGTGGAGCTGCAGAATGTGGGGAAGAGCTTGACAAGGAGGATGTTGGAGAGAGGGGGGACCTGAGCTTCAGGCAGGGCTTGAACGAGCCCCTGGCTTTGTTCCCATTTGACAGCTGGTTCAGAATGAGGTTTCATTCCAACTACAGGGAAAGGCTTCACATTTTTCCACTTTTAGTTTGCGTATTTGAATGATTTCCTCAGTTGTGTGTGTGTGTATACACATGAAATTTGAAATATGCATGAAATTATATGTATTTGTACATGAAAACAAACACATTGTTTTGTTTATATATAAATATCTTTGTCTTTTAGATATTTGTTTGTTCACATAAAAACAGAGGTGTTTTATTTACCACTGTATTTTCAGTAGACTTTCAGCAGCATTAAGGCTCCTGTTTCCAAATCAGAAGCAGATGTAGATCTTAATCTATCCCACACAACTCCTTAAAGCATCTTTGGGAGCTAAAAAACCCCAAACACACCATTTTTGAAACATGGTCCTCAGTTATCTGAGTTTTACTTTTTTTTTTATCCAGACATTATAAAGAGGGTGAAATTTGTGTCCTGAGTCAAAATACTCAAATATTTCATGACAGATATTGTGAGACAAGTCTTAAATATGTTAAAAATGCTTCCCCCAAGCTCCAGTCATTTTAATTTTCTTATTGGCAGTTTTCAACCTGTTCTAACTAAAGTAAGAACCTGCACCAGCGTGTGTTTGATGGATGTGGGAGAGGCTGAAGCATCGTTCCTCTCCATCAGTGAGGCATTCTGCTCTTGGGTTTTCATCATTGCTGCGTGAATGTGTTTGTGAAAAGTCATCTTTTTGTGCTTTTTGTATTGTCTTGAGCACTCTGGCGCTGCCTGAGCATATGGTGCAGCTCGGAAGGGAGGCAGATGCAGTGTTCCTCAGGCTGCCATGAAAACATCCCATTATCCAAAGGGAAAAGCTGCTGTCTGCTCTTGCGAGGGTGGCAGAGTTCAGAGTAACCTTTAATGCACACATGATCCCCAAGGGATTTCCTGCTGCTGCTTTGAGGCTGCCATGGGTTGGTTTTGCAGCCATTTCCCAAGCCTTGAAGGGCTCTGCTGAGCATTGTGTCTGCTGGGGATTTGTGCATGAGCAGAAGAATTATCTTTCTAATTCCTTAAATGATGTAGGAGCAGATGCTGCATTTGAGGTGTAAAAGCAAATGTGGGTGATGTGAGCTCCTCTGATGTGGTCTGACAGCATGAAAAAGATGCCGACAGTCTGGTTATTATCTCACATTTCCTGTGCTGGAGTAAACCAGCAGACAGTGTGAATAACATTGGAGCAATCAAAAATTTTCAAATATATATTGAAAATGTATTGTTATTTTCAAAGGGAGTGAGTGTCAGGAAGTTGAGAGAGTTTGGTGATTGGGTTTGTGCTTTGGTTTGTTTGTTTTTAATTGCAATGGAGAGGGTGAAAGAGACAGATAAGAGTGCCTGTATTTGCTATTGCTATTAACTTATTCTTTGGGAAGCTGTGCAGTGAATATTCTCTTTCCATGTGGTATAAGGCCTGTGTTGTACAGGCACAGAAACACTAAGAATCAGCTTGTGTTCAACACGAACCATAAACGTAGTTCAGATGGAGAAAACTTCCTTATTTTAATCATATTTCTCTTGTCCTGTGATCTTTTCTGCCCTTTGTTTTCTGCAATGACATGGAGACAAGAGGTAAGTCTAACAAAACATCCAACACACCACTGCATTGCTCTGTGTCTTTCTAATCCTCCAGAAAAAAAGGATGCAAACAAGTTGTAGCCACTAGAGCTGAGTTTCTAAAGGAAGGCTTGTGCTTCATGGCAGAGGAAACATCCTTTGTTTTTCAAGACTCATCTTTTGTACCCTGAAGCTGGGAGAAAGGTTGATACCTTCTCCTGAAACTGGGGAAAGGCTGGTGCCTTCTCCTGAAACTGGGAGAAAGGCTGCCTCTCTGTGGCATGATGGAGTTAGCAAACCTCGGGATGGAGAGCAGGCTGGACCAGCCGGTGTCAGGATCTTGGGTATTGTCACTGCCACGCAGGAAATCTTAATTCCAAGTATATCTTGGACACAGAGCACTGGAAAGAAAGATTCCCTTCTGTTTAACTTTAGGAGGATTTTTGAAGGGACTGGAGAAAAGACCCTTTATATTTCTGGACAGGGATACAAGCAAGGACCTTGGGTCACTGATCAGTTCTGAAACCAACATTCAAATACTCTTGTTTGGGTGAGGGGATATTCTAGTATTAAAAACTGACTTCTGGACGTTAGTGTGAACTTTCAGTCATGGTGTAGGTGAAAGAAGTGGCCTAGACCATGCTCAGAGTGGCTGGGAAATCAACAGTGAGTGTGAGAGGTGACAGACTACTGGTGTCTGAACAAATAATTTTGCCTTATGGTGGGAATTCTTTGTTTACCTGCACACCCTGCTCACCATGTGAATGAACAGAGACAAGATAACATTAATAAATCAAATCTGAGAAAATTTTCTCCTGAGCATTGGAAAAAAATGTCACCCAGTGCAGTTTGAGTATGTTACAATGTCTGTCTTCGTAATATCTCTCTTTTCCCCTAAAAGATAATTGAAACAAAATTGACTTGAAAATTATGATGAGCATATACTGGGAACATCGTCAGTTCTTGACATAGGAGCTTTGTGTTTGCTCTTCTCCCTGAACTTGACAGAGATTCATCCCTTAGGAATCTTTGAGGAATCGAGTGGATGTGAGGGAAACAAAAGAGAGATCCTGAATTCATTTATGGGGTCCCTGTAGATCAGGGTGAGGGAATGTTCAGCTGGTACACTGCACAATGCACAGTTCTCCTTTCCATTGCTCGTGACTTCATCAAAGCAAACATCACTTTCTTCACCTGCTTCTCTCAGAGTGGGACAAGGCAGTTGCAGCTGACTTGGAATTCTGGGAATTTTAGCAACAGAGCTGTAAAAATTCCTAGTGATTCCTGTCACGATGGGGCAAATCAGTCAGTGCATCTTGAAATAAGTGACCAGTTTCTCTCCAGGGGTCAGAGACCGTGAGTGATGCTGCTTTCTTGTTAATGGCAAACTCACACTTCTGCATGTTTGTAGTTTCCCTTCCATGTTCTTACCAGATGATTCTCATCTGCTTGCATCAAGAGCTTCAAAATCTGTTTCAAGCTTACTCTAAAATATCTCCACATTCGATCCCCTCATCATTCTCCAGCCCATACTGGGATGGAGGTAAATTCGGTTTACACTAAAAAAAACAATATATAGATGATGGCCTTGTGTTCTCACTACTATTCCTTACTTTTTCCTACTGGTGGAAAAAAAGATTCCAATTTTGGAGATGTGACATCTGTATGGATGAATACCCTAACCAAAATGCAATATGACAATAGAGGATGTCCAGAGATTTATTTTTATTTACATAAAAATATAACTTTTGTCTAATTGTTCATCTTTGAAGAGGACCATAAACTTTCTGATTTAAAAAAAACCCCAAACCTGTATGCTTGTATACAGTTTTGTTAATATTACGTAGCTAAGGTTGCATTAAAACAATTAAAAAACCATCCAAATTCCTCTAAATTGTGACACAAGAACTGCTCGAGGCAGGTGCTGCTGCAGCTTTCCAAGGACTTGATACCCAGTGGTTGTTGTCAGCCAGTCTGTGCTTCACACCTCAGCTTGGGCAGAGTTCATGAAAGGGAAACACCAAGGGTAGGAGGAGCTGGAGGCTTTATCACGAGATGGAATCAGAGGGACATTCCAGAGAAATCTGAGATCACAGTAGGGTGAGGTTTTGGAAGACAATTCCTGAAACATCAGGTTTTGTAGAGCTTGGGAATGCCACGGGCAGCCTTCACAGGCCTGCTTATTTTGATCATCTCAAACTGTGTCACCCACTGTTTATGGAAAATTAAATCCTGGACTCCACTCTCCTCCAGCACAATGCAGGCCTTGCAACCCACCCAGACTGCAAATACATCTAACCCCTGATTAACCCTCTCTGAATTAATAACTCTTCTTGTTCATTATTTTTTTCTGGAGGTGGAACCTTCCCTACATGTTTAGAAGCGATGCCGTCATAGGCAGGGCACAAAGGCAGCGTCGCCGTTGGAATGAGCACCGGCTTGTGTTGATTCCCTGATTAATCCCTTTTCCTTTGTGTCTGGGAATGGTGGGAATGGCCAGAGGTTTCATGGCTCAGGCAGCCACAGTGATCACTGCTGCTCATTTTATGTTAATCTCAGGAATTTCCCTCAGTGAGCATGGAAACTCAAGGAGCCTTATGGAAAAAAAAGAAAAAAAAAAAACCAGAAATATTTACATCTTGAATTTAAGCCGATTTTCCTCCCAACATGGCATCCACAGAAATTCCCTTTCTTTTCAGACAAGTAAATTTTTTTTGTGCCCAAAGGGATATAATTAAGCCTGGAGTTTTCATGGTTGTGAAAACCTCATGTCCATGTGTGTGTACACATAAATAAAACAGTATGAAATCAGTCCCTGACTTCTTCCCACATTATTTTGAGGTTTCAGGAAAAAAATAACCTCACTGATCTGTGGTAATAAAACTTCTATGTATCCACCTAACCTGCAATTGCTTTTGCTAAAACCTTCATGCTAAAAACCAGACTCATATGCAGTAAATTGTTTGTTGCCCTTCTTCCATGAGTTTTATTTTTGTCCTCATTGTTTTCTTGCCAGAGCAAGGAGTGTGTTTACCTTCCACAGTGGAGTTAATAACTCTGAGAGTACAAAATGTCATATTGTTTTTAACAGCTTCGTAAAATTAGATCATAAATGTTTCTGGACTTTGTCACAAGATTTTTAAATATAGTCCTTTTAACAAAGGGAAAATGGACACAATACAGGAATTTTCTAGTTGAGGCAGGAGGAGTTCTTTAGTATCTGATTAATCTCTTTTACCTTTTGCAATAATTAAAAGTAGAAATCTGTCATTTGCCCCACACCATCTTATTTCTCTTTTGAGGTAACGTCTATTTTTTTCTTATCATATTGTCATTGCTACTTTAATCTTTTCTTCACAATTATTTTGGAAGATCTTGCCCATCCTTTTTAATCTAATTTTTAACAGATATTGTAACTGTGTCCCTCACTGACTTCCATGTCATTTCCCAATTTTCTACACATCCTAATAATAATAACTCTCATTCTGTTGCCTTGCATTTTCTGTAAATATGGACTTTACTGCTGGCAGTTAAAAGTTCCCATATTCACTGAGTAGTGAGCTCTGCAAAATTACAGTAATAGATCATATTCTGGATATTGATAGCAAGGGAAATGCTGGCATTTTAGGCTGCAACCTTTCAATTCCTGCATTAGGACAATAAGTATCCATCAGAAGTCTCCATTTTCTCCTGTGTTTTTCTGATGGTCTTATTTTTTACCTTTTCTTCTCCATTTTCCTCTTCATGCATTTCCCACTATCACTTTCCTTTCCTGCAGTAATTTTTCCATCCCTTCCTCTCCTTTTGTGTTTATTTTCTCGCCCTACTCCTAATAGCAAATTTTAGTCCAGATTTGCTCTTCTCAAAGTTTAATTTGATAATTCTATAGCAGATAAACATCTTTCCCACCCAAAACCAGAAGAGATCTGGTAGGAGGTTGACAAGTCATATTTCTCTGGTGCTAGAGGGTTATTAATATTTCTTATTATCTGTAATATTTATTGAGGTTACTTCCTTCAATAACTGTTTTAAGGACTCTGCTCTAACATGAACAATGGTTTTTTTATATAATTTCTCAGCTCCTGGTTGAAGTATTTTGGGCTAGACAGAAACTGAATCAAAATTCACATTAAAAAAACTACTCCAAACCCCATCTTCAAAGACAGACTTCCTGATAATCTTCCTAAGGATGAAGGAATTTTCTTGACTACTTTTCTGCTGATATTTGGAACAACACTTTCCCTTCTATGAAATTATTCAAGTGGATTCCCTAGTTATTTAATTAGTGCTTATCTGCACCTTTCAGTAAAATATTTTATTGCGGTTCCAGCCAATTTCTGCTTTAATCCTTTTTTTTTCATAAAATATCTACGTAACATATCAAAATGATTTTTTTCATATAATGATTTTTAATGAGAAGTAAAGAAAAAGAAACCTGTTTGAAACATGAAAGCTCTTTGAATATCAAAAAAAAATCAAAATCAAAATCAAGGCTCCAGGGAAACCAGGCAGGAGTTCAAACACGGGGAAATGTTGAAGAAGTCAAGGAGTCATGCTGGGAAGAAGGAACTGTAAAAAGGAAGTGATAAACGTGGTTATTGTGCTGCTGAGTTTAAGCCTCTATACATCCTGGCCAAGAGGAAAATGCTGATTAGAATGTCTTTAATGCTTCTAATTTTCTTCAACATAGCAAAAATTAAACCATCAACTTGTTACTGTCATTTCAGTCTTCACACTGAACTCCTGAGTGTCTTTCTTGATGCTCACAGCGTGCCCTGGAGGACATCTGCAATCTCTGGAATAACCAGATATTACAGACTTCCTGACTCAAAGTGCCATCTTGGAATTTGATCTTCACTTTAATAATTCCAGTCAAATAGATTCTGAGTTTACCCACAGCATATTGTCTTTTTGGGGACATGGAGTTGACTTTGTTCTTTGGCACAGTAAAAAGTGTAAAAGCTCCTTTTTTTCCAACAATAAAGAAGCTCATTTCTGATTAAAAAGATTGCCGTTTTTGCACATCAATTAAGCCTTTCCCTGCATATCTTGGCATATTATCACATTCTTTTCTATTCCTTTCCCTACCTGTGTGTTTGGAGGGCTCAAGAAGAAGATGTTTTCCATCCTGTGCTCCCCCCAAGCAGAGCTGTTCCAAAAATGACCTTTGAAGTCCAGAGGCTGCTTCCTTTCATTTGCAATAAATGCTCCTTATTAAGATCCTTCTTTTTCTGTTGCTCACAGCAACATTCTCAAAAAAGGGAACACACTGTGCAGAACATGGAAAACAGGGAGGCTTGGCCTTTGTTCCCTTCATGGAGGGAGTTTGGTTCACAGGGGGAATACAGAAATGCTCCAGTCCCCCACTCATCATCTTAGCCCCTGCTGGGCCCTCCCTAGGAGTTCTTTGCCTGTCTTGACCTGGAGAGCCCAGAACTGGACACAGGTCCAGGACAGAGTAAAAGAGCAGGGTCACCTCCCTCCAGCTGCTGGTCACTCTTCCTAATGAATCCCCAGATCTCAGTGACCTTCCTGTCCACAGGAGCACATTGTTGGCTCATGATTGACCTGCTGGCCACCATGACCCCCAGGTCCTTCTCCTGTTCTCCATCAGGTCACCCCCCAGCCTGTCCTGAAGCCTGGAGTTATTTCTCCCCAGGTACTACACCTACAACAGGCATTAAGACTGTGCAACGATCCCATTTATCAATTTTGCTTTGTCTTTAATTTTTTTTAATCATTCTTTTCTTTTTCCTAATGTTTATTAAGGTTGTTGTTTCTTTGCAAGGCATATTAAATGCATAGAGCACGATTGGCATTTTGCTTTTAATTTCAGCTACAAGTTTGCTTTTATGGCCTAGAAAATATATTTATTTTCCCTTCCTTTTAATATGCATTCTGACAAGTTAGAGTTACAAAAGGATTCTCTTTAGCTTAACTAAATCTGTCAGAAAAATTCCTAGAAGTGAATGTTTTTTATTTACACTTTCTTCATGTATTAGGAGAAAAGGGATTTACATTGGTCCTCCAGTTTGTAGTGTTGTGATGTCAATGAAGAGGACATAGCATAGCCCATGGTCTAATGAGGAGTTGCCAATACTTCAAAATATCAGATTATCCATCTGATCTTTCTACAACCTTTAAAGGTGACAAGAGTTAACAGAATCTATTTGGTGTAAAAAGCACCCATTTGAGCACAAAAGGCTGAAAAACAGATGCTTTTTGAAGCAACATGATCATGTACATGAAAATGCTCTTTGAATTCTTAACAAGGCTGAGAATAAAACTGACAGATTGAATCTTGATTATGTTTTGTGCAATGCATAAATGCATCGTGTCAGCTTTTATTGTTGACAGATGTTTGCATCTGGATCTTGGTCTTTTTTCTTAAGTTGCTGTTTTAAGTGCATGGAGCTGTTGTCCATCTCTTGGGTAGTTTGTTGTGTAGATTAAAATTCTCTTTCTGAATGAGAGGCAGCAGATATTCCAGTGGACATTTGCCTACTTCACCTGTGATCATTGGTTTGTGGTGAGTCTTGTACCAAACAGCCTGACTCGGGGGGTTTATAATCACTCACAGCAATTTCCTCACGAGGGGAAGTGGAGGGCAGGCACTGAGCTCTTGTCTTTGGTGACCTGTGAGTCACCAGAGCCTGGTCACCCGAATCTGGTGATAGGAACTGACAGAACGGCCTGAAGCTGTGTCAAGGGAAGTTTAAGTTGGGTATTAGGAAAAGATTCTTCCCTCAGAGGGCGGTCGAGCACTGAAGAAGCTCCCCGGGGAATGGTCATGGACCCAAGGCTGCCAAAGTTCAAGAAACATTTGTACAACACTCTCAGGCACAGGGTGGAATTTTTAGGGTTGTCCTGTGCAGGGCCAGGAGTTGGACTCGATGATCCTTGTGGGTCCCTCCCAACTCAGAGTATTCTGTGAGTCTGTGCACATGGAATACAAGGTAATTTACACTGATGACACAATCCCATCTTTCCTCAGGGTGTCTCATCATTTAAACACCTGTGGGCAGTACCAAAGCCACCATGTCAATATCAAGAATGGAGAAGCTTCCTGATGAGGAAAACAAGTAGCACCAACCCACCACGGGCAGGTAATTCCTGATTTGTTAATTTATGTGATTGCCTGTGGGGCTTTCCTGGTGAGAGAGGCTCTGCAGAGCTAGGAGGGGACAGGCAGAGCAGGGATTTTTCTCTTGCCACTGTAAGGCGGTTCTGAGCCAAACTCCATGAGGTATCAGTGTGCTCCTCTGAAGCAAGAGGTGCTGTTTTTATTGACATTACTTCCTGTGTCTGGTGGTGTCAAACAAACTGTGCTTAAGGACCTGTTGGAAAGACCGTGGCCAGCTGCTTGTGTTAGGTTGCAATACAAGGGCCAAACATAGAATCCAAGAATCATTAAGGTTGGAAAAGACATCCAAAACCAAGTCCAATCTTAAACCAAATACCACAATAAAGCAGGCTTTAAAACTTTGGTGGTCAAAATCTTCAACAGTGTTCACTCCTCATTCCTGTGAGGCACCTCTTGGACCTAATCCTTCCACTGTCTTTTCACAGGAGTAGGATGATCTTACCCTGCTGGTTTCAATCCCAGGAGCTAAAGCCTCCTTGGAGTCATGGTTTGTTAAAACCATGTAATTTCCACAGCTCCACCCATGCTGGGGGCTGTCTAGCTACAATTTTAATCTGGTGGGATGTGTGTCACCCCTGAAAAACCCTGCTCATAACCAGTTACCAGTTAGACTTTGAAATATTCATGGCTGCCTCTCCAACCTGCCGATCTGGTCTATTTTCCAGCCACCTGGAAGTCCACTGACAAAAAGGAAAGGTTGTTTTTTGGTTTCTTTCAGGCTCCCGCAGTTTAACTTGGGGGCGTTTCTCTGTCCAGTCTGGAGTTTCCAACAATAGTGATACTGCTCCAAGGACAAAGAATTGTCAGCAGAAGAGTCCTCCTCCACTCCAGGAGTGCAGCAGTGTAGTGATAAACAGTAAACCTCCTTCCAGCTTTGTGAGAGGCTCTTCATCGTGGATTAGGGATTTAAAAGATGTTATCAAAGCTAATTTACAGAAAAACGTAGCTGACACCAGCCACACACTTTCCCCAGTGTCTGACTTGCTGAATTCACCAGCATGCTGGATAAAGTTTTTGGGTGCTGGGTTGCTGATGTTGCTAGGCTACAGCCTGATGCAGGAGTTTGCATGTAAAATTCACATCATTGCCTCAATTGCTTTTCCCCCCAAAAATCTCTGAAAGTTCTTACAAAACATAAAGTTCTGCCGGTGTATTTCCTTCTCATTGCAAAGAGAATTGTGCCATGAAAATCAGATGGCACAATCTGCAAGGTGTCGGAGCTGTTTTCCTTCACTGTAGTAGCAATGTAGGCTGCAGGGTCTTGTGTCTGAAAAGCATCCATAAAACTGACTCAGCAGCCAGGCTGTTGGGGGACATGATTCTGTCATGGAATCCTGGAATGGTTTGGGTTGGAAGGGACCTTAAAGATCATCTCATTCCACCCCCTGCCATGGGCAGGGACACCTTCCACTGTCCCAGGTTGCTCCAACCTGGCTTTGGACACTTCCAGGGATGGGGCATCCACAGCCTCTCTGAGCAATCTGTGCCAGAGCCTCACCGTCCTCTGGGTGAAGAATTTCTTTCTAACTACATAATATTTCTACCTGGTACCTAGTCTAAGTCTCTCCTCTTTTAGTTTCAAACCACTAGAGCCAGGAATCACAGAGGACAGCGGTTCTCCTGTGTTATCATTGGACAGGAAAACAACCCTGGAAAGGAAAGAATTTATTTATTATTTGTCCTCCAAGTCTACACATGTATTACCACACTTTAACAGAATCACAGAATATTCTGAGCTGGAAGGGACTCAGGAATCATTGAGTCCAACTCTTACAATGGCCTGTGCAGGGATGGAACAGCAACCCTGGCATTATTAAGTCCCAGTCTCCAACCAACTGAGCTCAATGACTCCTCTGCCCCTTTCTCGTGCCTTAGATTAAATATAAGGAATAAATTCTTCAGTGTGAGGGTGGTGAGGCACTGGAAAATGCTGCCTGTAGACATTGTGGGTGCCCCATCCCTGGAAGTTTTCAAGGCCAGGCTTTATGGAGCCTCGAGAAACCTGATCTGGCGGGTGGCATTCCTGCCCATGGCAGGGGATGGGAGCTAAATGATCTTCAAGGTCCCTTCAACCCCAGACACTCTGTGATTGGGTACAGACTCACTCTTTATTCTGGACAGGGGCAATGAGTCAGAGAAGGAAATCTGTCTTCAGTTCTTGGACTGCTTGAAAAGGTACCTTTGCTGCTGTACAGATTTGTATAAGATCCAATACCTCTGCAGATAATTCCTGTATGGACACCCCGTGCCACATATGTTGCATATTTCCACACTGGCACTTGTCACAACCCTGGTGTGAGTATTAACTCCTGCATTTTCCACACCTGCTAATACACAACACGTGGTTTAACTACAGCTGTCACTTCAATTAGAATTTACAGGGACGTTTTCACTCTCTCTGTCCTGAGGGGAATGAAACTGCAGCCCACATACAAAATTTTTTCCACCCAACCACACTTTTTATGTTTTTGTCATGTCTGGTTCTTGTTGTTTATCACTGTCACTTCTTTTTTTTCATACTTTTAAGCAGCATCAGCTTTTTCCCATGTGCTGCTCTCTTAGCAGGATCACATTCCTTGAGGTGAAGCAAAGGGGAGATCACAGAAAGAAGGAAACTTTCCCACAGAAGCCTTTCTTGCTTATGAAACGCTGAACATGGCCACTGAGACCTCACAGTCTGCACCAGAAGTACCAAAATCATGTCGCATAAAATTTCTAACCACCAACGAACTGCTGCCCAGCCAGTCCCCAGGCAGTTACCCCTGGACAACCTTTCCCTGAGTTTTACTGCTGAGCATGATGCCACAGGGCCTGGAATATCCCTTGGATTATTTGGGGTCAGCTGTGCCAGCTGTGTCCCCCCCAGTTCCCTGTGTACCCCCAGCCCCATCATTTGTGGGATGGGTGAGAGGCACAAAGGGCTCTGTCCAAGCCCTGCTCAGCCATGACAAAAACATCCAGGAATTACCCACACCATTTGCAGCACAAGCCCAAAATTTAGCCCCATATGAGTTACTATGTAGGAAATAAACCATACCCAATGCTCCAATATTTTTCCAGGATGTAGGCACTGATGTGCCTTCTCTAGAGGGGACATTGCTGGGGAGGTGTGCATGATTTTGGGGAGAAAATCGTGTCCTCTCTTGAGTTTGAAGTGTCACCGAGGAGCCTCTCACAAATAAAACAGGGTAGGTTTTCATTCTGCCTTACATCCAGCCTGCCACTGGCTCTGCTTTCCTGCCTGAGAGTAAAAAGCTTCTTCATTTCTCTGAGAAACTCTGGATTTTAAACTTTTCAAGGGCAGAAATGCAGCCCTAGGAGACAAAGCTGTCTCAGAACATGCACTTGCCACTTGACATTAATATTTTGGGCTTTCAGAGTAAGTTGATTTTTTTTTTTTTTTTGGTCATTCAGAAACCAGCTTCCACAAATCACCATTTTTTTTCTTCCTGAGCTCATTGAACCAGTGGATCAATGCCACAGTCAGTACATTATAAATGACATTCCTCCAGATCAGCCTTGATGGACTGGAGATTATTCCTGAGGCAGCAGCGAGTGGGTGCTTTTGGAAAACCTGTGGACAGGTGGGACAGCAAAGAATGAGGCAGAGCTGAAGGGTGAGGGCCAGGTGGACATTAATCCTAATTCTAACTTTGACAATGGCCATTTCTGTGACCTGAGGAATTTTCCACAGTTTCTTCCCTCGTCTCTAAAGCGAGCACAGAAGAGAAAGCTCCATCTCCCAACCCTCCTCTTGAGCTGGCAGCCTCAGCCACCACAAAGCAGCGTACGCAGAGGAAAATCTGTTGGCAGAGCCTGCAACACTTGCTCTTTTCAGAGGTTTGCCTGTTGGGTATTGATCAGTGTCTCTGCCACACCGTGCTCACGGTAGGAGCCCGCATTTTTTCTGGCCAAGGTATAAATGAGTCTCTTTGCAATCTTCATTCCAGCTCTCCTCCCCTTTGCATCCCAGTGTATATTTTTCCCATTTTCTCCTCGTGGCAATTGTTCGCTGTTCCCATCCTGACTCCCCTTGCTCAGCTCTTGATTGATTGTCATTCAGCTTCTCCTTCTCCACATCACTTTATTTTTCTTCCAATTTCCCGACTGACAGCCCCTGCCTTCCCCTGCTACAGGAGGGTGACAGAGCCTGTGCTGAGCTTAACCAGCGAGTTTTTGCTTTGTCACTGTGCAGTGACAAGGTTAACTTTCCCCCAAAGCTAATTCAGCTTTTCAGAACACCCGTGGGCTGCAGAATCGATATGTGCAGTTAGATATTTTCACTTTTAAAGTGTGGCTCCCAGTAGAGTTGTGCTAACGGGGTCAGTAAACTTCAAATGCCTCGAATTCACAGGGGGAAAGAAAGATGCACAGCCTGAACACTGAGCAGGGAATGAAAACATGCTCATTTTACTAATTTTTTTTTTTTTGTAAGCATATTTATGCTGTTGCCTAGGATTATTATTAACTAGCAATCTAAAAAAAAGCCATCAGACATGACAAGGGGAACAAGTAAATTTTGAAGTGTTGGGAGTTGTTATGATGGGATTCAGTGTGCTGTACTACTGAATGGAATAATGAACCGTGAAAGCCATTACAGCACAGTGCAAAGTTTCAAATGGAGCTGATGAGAAATAAAAGTACTGAAAGAATATCTGCAGTGTAATTTTCCAGGAGATGATTCCTGGCCGTCTGCAAGGTTGTTCTCAAGGCTTTCCAACAAGTAGAGGATTCCATGAGGGAGACAAGTCTTTTCTAGTCTTAACACCATGTCCAAGCAGTGTCTGGTGAGCAGAGAACGTGAAGTGCAGGTCCATGGGAGGATCATCCTCATGCTTGTGAGATCCCCCTCTCTTTTTATGCTGTGTCCTGTGTATCACAGAATATCCTGAGTTGGAAGAAACGCACCAGGATCATCAAAGGCCAATTCTGCCTCAACAGGTCAGCTCCAAAAAGCACACCATGCATAAATTAATGTATTTCTAAAGATACAGTGCCTTGGAAATAAATAAATTTTCCTTTTGCTGGTCACTTTGCTAGGAAGAGCAGATCCAGGCAGGTGCAGTAGTTCCTAGCTAGACTTTCTCTATTACCCTCTGGAACCCCATAGTCCTTATCCACAGAGCTGTGGATTCCCACAGGTGAAGGCTGTGGAGCAGCACACAAACCAAAATTTCCTACCAAAGCTGGGAGAAGAGCAGCAGCTTGGTTTCACTGCCTCTGAGGGAATGCAAGGAGTAGGAACCAACATCCTCATCCGTGCCCTCTGAAACACTGATTTTACTGGGTCCAGAGAAACACCACTTGGTTCATGGAGGAGAACAGGTTGCATTTGTAACCGAGTTGTGCATAACTTGTAATTTAATTGTTCACTTATCTGTATATTCCAGCTCTGGAAAGGGCTTACAGGAGAGTCAACGTGTGCCTTGGAGAGCAAAGTTGTTGAGTGAGAGAGAGAATTTGGGAGATAAATTCTGTACCAGTATTTACTGCCTTTTTTGCAGGACCCATGTTATTATATCAACATGGAAATATGGAAATATAAAGCCTTTGACAGCAGGAATTTGATGACCATGTGCTGTGGAAAGAGCATTTATTACCCCACTATTTGAAAATGATCTTTAAAAAACTGCTT
Organism: Dicrurus megarhynchus; assembly: GCA_013399195.1. Taxonomy (NCBI): domain Eukaryota; kingdom Metazoa; phylum Chordata; class Aves; order Passeriformes; family Dicruridae; genus Dicrurus; species Dicrurus megarhynchus. Next base: position 3,793,396 of record VXAD01007415.1, read on the forward strand.
GTGGGAGATCACTGATGGAGAAAATTACTTTAAAGGAGTGTTACTGCTTTCAGTTGGTGCTGAATGAAGATGAGATCGAGCTCCTTGTATCCACAAGTTTTGTGAACAGCAGCAGCAGAACTCCTAGGCAGAGATGCACATGAGGAAATCAAACTGCAGCAGGACTCAGCAAGATGGTGTGTCCAGAGTGGCCTTTATTTTATAGTTCTTACTTACCAAAAACTGAATATAGTTCAAAGTAAAGTAGTTTTTAACAAAATTGTTTGTGCAATTTGTTCGTTTTGCTTCAAGACAGTGGAGACGCCCATGTTCTGGTACCTCTCAATTCCCTTAAGAATAGACCCGATGTAAATTCAAGTTTCAATACATGGACCAGTCCTCAAGAAGCCTAAAATTAAATCATTATCCAGCTTCTGACCTTGCTCTAAGTCTTCAGTGTTTTTAAAGCCTGAGGGGGAGAATTAACAGCTTCTAGTCTGTCCTCCTGTGTACAGTGGGTCACATTTTACCAAGCACTACAATTTTTTATAAGACTTTGAAAAATGAAATTGAGATTTCAAAATTACAAGGAAAAAAAAGTACTTGTAAGAGCATCTGTGATATCTCTGCCTATTATTTTAAGAAAATTCAAGTCTGGAAAATAGACTGATTATAGCAGAGAGGTTCTTGAGGATGAGGGAACTGGCAGGTTTGGAAATGGAGCCTTTACCTTTGAAAGGTAAGCAAGAAGACTCGGGTGGGATTTTTGCGTCACAAACTGCTGTCTAATGGCAGCCACAGAGGGAGGTGGGAGGTATTTTTGCAAAGGGCACTGCTATTACAGTGTGCACCCTAATTTCCTATCTCTTTTCTTCTTTTCCTTCTCAGTAATGTGCAGGAAATGAGCGAAGTTAGAGGTGCATTCCACGTAAAATAATCCAGAATGATTGGTAGCATTAGCTGAGAGGAGCTGGGCTCTCCTCTGGAAATGTAGCTGCTGATGTGATGTGCAGGCAGTGCTGGATTAATGACTGGACTCGATGGTCTTAGAGGTCTTTTCCAACCTAAATAGTTCTCTCATTCTGTGGTTCCCCCCCTTTTCCCTTGCTGCTTCCAGCTCTGTTTCTCTGTAAAGCAAAAAGAGAACGGAGCACACGGGAAGTGTTAGATTGTGCATTCTTACAAAAGCGTGACATTCAAATATGAAAAAAAACCCCTCTTATAAGCATTTTATTAGAAATAAAACTGGCTGAGTGGCATTTAGGAGAGGTTGAGCACACAGAGCCTGGCCTAGAAAGAGAGCCAGTGGTACCCTGCAGAGGCTCAGCGTGACCTGTGCACCTGCCCAGGCAGGAGCGACTTTGAACATCCCATGACAGCAAGCTTTTAAACTCATTCCATGCAAACTTAGAGCTCTCTCTTAATTTATCTATTCTCTTCCTCCTTTTTCCCCTTTTTGCACTGCTTGCCAGATCTTCAGACCTCCAGTGGCTTCAGTTCTGCAGTGATAGCACCTCAGTGGTTTGCTCAAGGTTAGGTTGAGTTTCTATTCTACAGAATATTTTTTTCCCCAGGTTCAGCTGGATCCTGCTGTGATCCACAGGCTGGCTCCTGTTCTAAAAAGTCTGTGTTAGTATGAGGCAGGTGTTTTTCTGCAGTAAGCCAGAATTGGATGGCCTGGAAGCTGAGACACCCCAGTATTACCAATGCAACCTCCAGGGAGAGTTTGATATGGTTTTGATTCTGTTGTAAGTCAGAGCTGCTGAAGATGGGATGATAGGAATTGTGAGATCCCTGACTGAAAAATAAATGCCTTTGAAAGTAATAAATAAAATAATCCTGTACACACTGCTCAGTGATACTGAGGCTGGTCTCCCAGTTTTAACAATCTGTGTGTGTGAGAACCAAAGTGGATTGTGTCCAAGAGACAGATAAAGCCATTCACTATCCCTGGAAATAGTTAAAAGACACATAGATGTGGTGCTTAGAGAGCTGCTTTAGTGGTGGATTTGGCTGTGTTATGTTAAAGGTTGGACTTGATGATCACGAGGGTCTTTTCCAACCTAAATTATTCCATGACCCACCTTCCCAAGAGCTCCTTGCATTGTCAGTGCTGAGATCATGACTCTGATGAGAGGAGTGTCAGCCCTTGCTAATGGGACATTTACATCAGAAGGGAAGAGGAACCTATGGGGAACATGCAAATCCCAATGGATAATTGGGAAATAATCTTTCTGGCACAAAATCCCACTGCAAATCTAGCAAATAGAATGGAAATTAGTGAAAACCTGGAATTAGATGGCAAATTATACAATCCCTTCCCCCATCTTCTGATTATAAGGTTCTGGTGCCTGGACAGAGTGAGAAAAGCTTGTGGATCATAACCCTAAAAATCAAATTCTTCTAATTTTCACTTTGTTCTGCAGGACTTTGTCTGCATGAAATTTTGCTCATGGTTTTGGATGTTACCTTTGGTATAAACTTCTCCCTGCACAAGCTTTTCAGATGGCTAAAGTTACTGGAATAGGGTCTCTGTTTTCCTTATAGTGTTATTAAGATCAAGTCATTTGACAGCACAGCACCATGATCTGTAACGAGCTCAATTATTGGCAGAATTAATGGACCAGCAATTCTCTCACCTCTGATTTGATAACGGCTTTACCATCATGTCATTGAATATTCTGCTGTGGACAAACAGCTACTGTACATGAGGCCCTTGACTGTTTTCTCTTTGTGATCCAGAAGAACACTGGTTTGTCAATATTTGAGGCAGCATTTTTCAGCTGGAGGAGGTTATGTTCCATTTTGTTCCAAGACATTTGCTCTTCCATGATAATGCGCTGAGTGAATGGGGATTCCCAGATTGCCAGGACAGACCTGTATGTGCAGGAGACTTCCGACGGCATCAAGCCTTTATTTAGGCTGGTAAATCTGGAGGAATATTTTTTGCAGTTCTCTCTGAACCTGCCTGACTACAGAATTATGGTAACCTAATACTGATGCACTGACATCCCAGAATTGTTTTAGTCTTTTGAGCAAGTCTGCTGCCCATTATCCTCCCGAGGATTTATGTAACAGCATGAGAAATGAGGCAGCACGGTGGTTAACGCAGTGTGAGCTGTCACCTCTCTGTTCATGGAAGTTGGTGATGTTTGCATCCTGGGGTGCCTGAGCAATGATCCCGTTATCCCAGCTGACAGTAAACAACTGCACGACTTCTCTGGAAAAGCAGACGTGTTCCTGTGTGTCAGCAGGGTGCCTGTGACTCCTGCCCCTTCACCCTCTCACACTGAGAGCTCAGCACTTCTGCTGCTGCTGTGGTGGTCGCCAGCTGCTTCCCACTGGAAAACTGGGAAGTTTCAGCCAGTGCATCAGGAAAAAAGGCAGGGAGAGATATTAACCAGCTTCCAAAATGCTTGCAGAAGAAACAGATCTGTTTGACAACTTGTCCCTCTTCAGTGAAAATTAGGAAAGGCTTTAGGGCTGTTTTAAGAAGTTGGGGTTTTTTTTAAACTCATTTTTTCATACTCTCTTTCTTTCATGCCATACCTGTGTTACCTGCTGAGCTGCAGTGTTGCTGACTGCATGGCTGGGCAGGGCAGGGGGAAATGCCTGGCATTAAAATTTGCTGTAGCAGGGCAGAGTCATCAGCCTTTGCACTGTACTTACCCTGGGTTCAGCTGCCCTTTTCTTGTGCAAGAACAGTGCAGAGATCCCCACGACGCATCCCCATTCCTGTAATGTACCCAACATGATGTGGCTCCTCTGGGGAGCCTCAGTGCTGTTTCTCTGGTCACCTGGCAGCTTGTATGAATGCTGTTCTCTTTGGATAGGAAACCAGAGGAAGTGCTGAGGACTGAGATGGAGCACAAAGAGATTCAACGTGATCGATGTGCTTGCAGCCACACATTAAAGTGGTTTGCCAGGGGAAACTGTGTTATGGATCTGGGGAATCAGCTGGAGAGCTTCTAAAAATCAAAGAGGAGATATTAGTGTGTAGCTAATAGGAAGTTTTTCAAATGTCTTGTCATCCATGTGGCATAAAGCTTCCCCGGAGTTGTTCGAAAGGTGTTTGGATGTCGCACTTGAGGAGAGGGTTTAGTGGTGAACACAGCAGCATTGGTTTAACTCTTGGAAAATCAATGATCTTGGAGGGCTTTTTGGATTCTCTGACTCTGTAATTGGTTTTGGGATTACCATCCAACCTCCTTCACGTGCTACACCTTCACCTTTTCATGGCATGAACTAGGTTTGTCCCGAACATCAGTGAGGTGCCCGACAAGTGGAGGTCAGGGACGTTAAGACATGGTAAATATTCCTTAAAACTGACAGGACACACAGACTCCTTTGTTTTGAAAAATCTGTAGCAGACAGATGTTGCTTGCAGGTGCCTTGTGTTTTGGGGGACCTTGCATAGAAAGATGTAAGGTATTAGTTCTTTAAAATTTTCCCAGGTTTATGAGGTTATGTTTGCTTTTACACTGAGAAGAAAAGGGAACTGCTTTTGTCCATGACTTCTATACACGTGGCTTTCTTGCTTATGGAATTCCCCTGTGAGCAGATCCATCAGTGCCCAAATGCCCTTCAAAGGCATTTGCTCAGAGCAGGGATTTTGATATGAATTAACCTTTGCAAGAGGAACCTGAAAGCTTCCACTTAGTTTAAAATGAATCTCACTGCCTGGGATCCTCCCCAGCCGCCTCCCTGCTGGTTTCACAGTCCCACCGGAGAGCTGAGGAACTCAGTGCCTCCAGGAGCAGCTTTGTTCCTTGCCAGAGCCTGTTTCTCACCTACTTCTATCTCTGCGTGTGGAGGAGGCACCATCAGCTGCTCCACTGTTCAATAAACGCCGGCGGGATCAGGAGAGGTGGGGGATTCTTTGGAGCAGCTATCGATGTTTCCTAGGCAATGCTGACAAAACCACGCTGCCTCTAATTGGCTCCACTACAAATATTTACAGCTGTGAAAAGCAGTTTGCTGATCCCACGACGGTAGCCATGGTTGCCTATCTTTTTAGCTGCTGTTGTGCTGGTGAGAAACATGAATAGGTTGCAAGAATCCCTCCTCACTGGCTTTGTAGCAGGAACATTTGCTGACCCAAATGGAGAAGCCAATTAAGCTCTAAAGCTTCTGTGTGTTTTTCTGGTGAGCTTTGCCATTTGTTCTGCTCATTAGCAAAAAACCCCAAACCTAAAAAACAACCAACAAACCCATAGTGAGGGGCTACAACAAATCCAGGTCTTGTTACCATTTCTATTGGCTGTGTTACCATTTGTATTGGTTGTGTGTACATAAATAAAATATCATGTTTAAACATCATATTAATGCATTACTCTGTGAATTTGAATTCCCATGCTGGCAGTGTCTGTTTGCAGCCCTGTGTACTCAATCAGCCCCTTGAAGTAGAAATGTTGATGCAATATGTTCTAATATTTGTTCTGAAATTACCTTTCAGATTGAATGTGTACTTCTCCTGATGGGAGGAGGGGAAGAAGATGGAGCCAGGCTCTTCCCAGTGGTGTTCAGTGGGAGGACAAAAGGTAACGGGCAGAAACAGAAATACTGGAAATGGCTTTTAAGCAGAAGAAAAGATTCCTTACTTTGTGGGTGGTCTAAGACTGCAACAGGTTTCCCAGAGTGGTTCTGGAGTCCCCATCCTTGGAGACATTCAAAACTTTCTGGACACTGTCCTGGAACAGCTGCTGTAGCTAATCCAGCTTGAGCAGAGTGGTTGGAGTAGGTGATATCAGGAAACCCTGCCAAGCTCAAATATTTTCTCAATATGGAGTGAAATCTGCATTTTCTATTTCAGTCTTGTTGTCTGTTTTGTTTAATGTGCATCTCATTTTAAATAAATAACGGCCCTGAAGTCCCACAGGATTAACCTGCAGGCACAGGACATGCATTGACTCCTTCCTCTAATTGAGAAGTGCCATGCTCAGGCTTTAAACTGAAAGAGAGCAGGTTTAGATTAGAAATTGGGAAGAAATTCTTCCCTGTGAGGGTGGGGAGGCCCTGGCACAGGGTGCCCAGAGAAGCTGTGGCTGCCCCTGGATCCCTGGAAGTGTCCAAGGCCAGGCTGGACAGGGCTTGGAGCAACCTGGTCTCATGGAAGGTGTCCCTGTCCATGGCAGGGTGTTGGGACTGGATCGTCTTTAGGGGCTTTTCCAACCCAAGCCATTCTACAACTCCATAATCTATGAAATTATTTGTTCTGCTTTCAAGACTCTGAAATAATGCTTCATTTTTCAACAGAGGAGTGTCCCCGCAGGCTGCTATTCCTTCCATGCTTCAGACTTCAGAAAAATAACATTTTTTTGGGGTGAAAATCCAAGATTGCTTGGCAGGCTTAAGAGCCTTGCTTGCTAATCAAGGACCACTAGACTGAATGTTTGTATGAGCTTGTCACAGGCACTGTGAAAGGCAAGACTTCACATTGACATTTCGTGCTGAATGTATTTCTTTTCACTCGGGTAAAATGTGGGCTGCTGCATTGTGCTGGTGTTTGTTCTCCCTTTCCCAGCCAGTTCTTGATAGTGGCTCATGAATGCACAGTGAATTATTTACATCTGTTTACTTCCAACAGAGCTCGAGAAGCTTCTCATGAGGTTTGTTCCTCCCTGCTTGACGTTGTGCTTGGATGGGCTCTGCTTGTCACGTTTTTGTGTCAGTGCTGGGTCTGGAGCTGAGACTGATGCTGCTGAAGCCTCCACACGTGGCAGGACGTGGCCACTTGTGAGAGCTCTCTGTAAATATTCATTGTATTCTCAGACAGCAAATTGAAGATTAGGGCTGTGTGTTGGTTTTGTATGTCAGCAATCTGTCACGAGGGAGTTCAGGAGTGTTTTAGGACGCATCTACTTGGGGAAATTGTGAATTAGGGCTTAACTGGTGATGGATTATCCAAAAGCTGCGTGTGTGAGCAACCCTGATTTTGGTGGTGACTCAGAGCATGGACAAATGAGGTCATAACGATGGGTATCTCATTGACTAATTAACAAGATTGCACTCCATTTTGCCCTAAACTTCTATGTCGCTGTTGAGACAGACAGGACACACATACACTCTCTTCCCCAAGCTGTTTATTAAACAAAGCAGCTTCTTTTAGACCCCTTTTCTATGTTATCATTTGTGTTACATACTCACTGGCTGCTACACGACTACTATAGACTCATTGGCTATTATTAACTACAACATACTACTATTGCCTACCTATAGCATAAGCATTCAAGCATTCAAAAAATAACAGGTACGGGTATGTTGGTGTTTTTCTCCTTCTGTTGTTTAACTTTTTTGCTTCTGTTGATGCTACATTTTCATGGGTAAAATCTGTTTTTCTTCACACAGACTTTTCTCACAGTCCTTCTCCAGCCGAAGTAACAGGCCTGAGCCATAACTTTACAAAGGCAACAAGGCCTTCATTTTATAAGGTTTTACTTAAATGCCATGCTTCCATTAATCTCTTAACACGTCTAATGGCATTGAAGACTTGGGAATTTCTCACAGAACCACAATTTTGCCTTGACTATGAGGGGTTGCGTTTAGTTGCAAGACTTGATCCTTTCCTTTGTCTCTCGGACTGTCTACTCTGAGCAGCAAGCAGAGGACTTCAGGAACATATAAAAAACATCAGCTTCTTATTCAATTTCTTTTTATTTTTCTTGTGATCTTTTTTCCTAACTCTGTGCTATCTTCCAGATTCTTTGTTCCTCTGCTTTGAATTCATTCCATTCCAAATCAAGACTTAAATTATATTTTTGATTAGAGGATCTCCAAATGACCCTTTCTGCTGGAAGTACTAACCCTTCCTGTGTATTGTAATTGGAAATAGAAACCAACTTGACTGGAGAGAGAACATGTCTTGATACAATCTTTGCTGGTCTTAAATAGATTGTTGTACTTTCTGGTGTGAGAGAACAAGAAATCATCTTTTTCAGGTGTATTTGCACATTCTTTGTGAGGCACATCCCATCTGTCTGCTAGAGGTGATCCCCTTTCTGTCCCATTATACTTGCTGTGGCTGAGGTATTTACTTGCTATTCAGTAATTCCCAATTTTGTTTAAATATCTGCCACACGTTTGACAGGTGCTTTTTGTTACAAAAGAAATACAGAGAATTAGCTCAAACTGGACTTTTAAAAGGTTAAAATAATGGGGAGTGAACCCAGCTTTAGAGGCACACAAATATCCATAATAGCAATGGAAGACCCATAAATTTTGATTCAGGCAATATATAGAGAAAGAATCTTGATTGTGGAAGGAATGGGAGAAGGAAAACAGTGCAGTGATACAGATTTTCACATGTTGTAACTCAATATATCTGTTGTGGTTGAGTTTTGTCTTGAATTTAGATGTTAGAAACCTCTCAAATCTCACTGAGGCAAGACCACATGGAGTGGTAGTAGAATTTAATAGTTCATAGAGGAATTTAATAACATCTGAAGGGGATTCTAAATGTTTCTGAGTTGGATGAAAATCACCTTGTCTCACAACACCAGAATTTCTCTGTCTTCATTTATAAAACAGACAATAAACACACTTCAGTGCACACTTGCGTTTTAGCAGCTTTTCAAGCAAGGCAATTTCGATACTGTGAAATCACCTTTTATTTTTCCTTTTTTTCCTTTTTTCTCCTGTAAGAAAACTCTGCGAGTGGGCAATTGAAACTAAAACCTGTTGTGGGTCTTCAGAAAGCAGGGAGAAAAGCTTTTGAGAAGCCAATGTCAAGTGGAGGCATTCCACAGCAGCACAGAGAGGCCTTTGCAACAGAGCCTTGCTTCCTGCAGTGAGGCAATCCTGGGAACCAGGGAAAAGGAACACATTTTACAAACCACAGGAGAGAAATCAATACAATGAGAGGCTGTGAAAACCAACAGCAATTTTTTTTTCTGACTCAGTTGTCTGAGCAAGGCCAACAACAACATTATTTGAAAGGCAGGATGGTGTAGGAACGGTGCATGAAGAGATGGGATTTTCCAGCTCATGGAACCAAACTGCTGCCTGCAGCTGAATTTCTACAAACACACATGAAAAAAAAAAAAAAAAATCAGGCTGGTAGGAGAACACAGAACCAGGTCGTGGGCTTTTTAGAAGATGGTGTGTTTTGGATGAAATCCTTAAAAACGGTAACCACGGAGTGTGAACAGCTTCATTATGATAGAAACAAGGACGTAAAACAGGTCTTGATCTTACCTTGGATACATCCCCTTCTGTGCCCAGTGCTGGTGTTACAAGTTGTGTTGCAGAGCTCTGCACAGATGTGCTGTAATTACTTCATTTGTGAATCTTTTAGTCTCCTTGTTCAGTCTACTCATTGCTCCAGCTATTTATAGGTTGCAGCTGCCAACTGGAAAACCAGCAAAGATGGGAACTGGAGAGAAAAAAAACATCTTTTCCTAAGTGCCTGTGGGCTGCAGCTGAATGCTTTAACTGATCTTGAGGCAGAGGTAGCTGTTCCCTTGAAGCACAGTTTTCTTGCCAAAAAAGAGCTTGTGGTAACACCACAATAATCCCCACTCCAAAATACAATTTTGAAGTTATCCTTCCTTTACTATTATACATTTCCTTACCCTTTTTGTATGAATCTTCATTTAAGAAGAATGTGGGATCTGAAAAGAATCACACAGAGGAGAAGTAATTAAAGAATTTCCCTCCATCAGTACAGTTGATGGGAAAACACAAACACAAAGATATTTTTTTGATTCTGTTTCATGACTACTCATTGTGTTTGGCAGGAAGGTAATGGGATTCGTGCAGAAGTGCTACATCAAAATGCCTTTATGCTACATTCTTCCAAAGAAATTGGAAGAGAATGCTTTTGGGGTTTTTTTGTTGTGGAAAATGATTTTCAGAACCAGGGTCTGAAAATTACTGTTTTTTCCTCAAAGCATATAAAAATCATAGAATGGCTTGGGTTGGAAGGGACTTTAAAGATCACCTAGTTACAAACCTGGCCACGGGCAGGGACACCTTCCACTATCCCAGGTTGCTCCAAGCCCTGTCCAGCCTGGCCTTGGACACTTCCAGGGATCCAGGGGCAGCCACAGCTTCTCTGGGCACCCTGTGCCAGGGCCTCACCACCCTCACAGAGAAAAATTCCTTCCCAATATCCCATCTAACCTTGCCCTCCTTCAGTTTGAAGCTATTCCCCTTTTTCCTGTCCTTCCACCCCTTGTCCAAAGTCCCTTTCCAGCTCTCCTGGAGCCCCTTTAGGCCCTGGAAGGGGCTCTCCCCAGAGCCTTCTCGTCTCCAGACTGAACAAATCAAGCTGTCAATCCAGAATGCTGGTTTTGAGAGTTACCTCTTTGTGAAGGGCAGTGGTGCTGCACTGCCAGTCCCTGTCAGGAGCTCAGACATTCCTTGGCAAGTCTCAGATGCTCTGCCCTAAGCACTAAACCAAGACATTTTTATTTTGAACCTTTTCTTCCTCAACTGGGAGGGACAATCACCATAATTTCTTTTGTTTGTTTTCATACTTGAACAATTGGTACAGGAACCAGACTCAGTCCCTCTTCTTTCTTTGACTTTCCATTCCTTTCACTGTTGTGTGACAAAGAAAAACATCACCAAATCTGCACATACTTGCAGGTCAGACGAAAAGTTCTTTAAGATCTTCTAGAAACTTCTTTCCCTTACTGGCATGAGTGTTTGGCACTAGGAGTTAAATCTGTATTTGTGTGCCAGATAAGGTGGATAAGACTGAGCCTGATTCTGGAACTGGGATTTCTAGGAAAAATTCTTGGAAAGACAGTCCAAGAGAGGAAATATACCTGCAAGAAATCAACCGGTGGTTTTTTGGATTTTGTTTGGTTTTGGTTTTGGTTTTGGTTTTAGGTGATGCCGTGCTTAAAGCAGAATTAAGGTTTCCCTGTTCTCTGCTTCTCCCAAAAAACTTGTCATGGCAGTAGGCAGGGCTTCGTTATTCCCAGTCAATGTGGGCAGCTTCAGATTTCCAGTGCCACCACCACGGTTTCTGTTTGTACCTTGAGACACTGCCACCAGGCTGATGAGTCAAAGCAACAGAGATGTGAACCAAATTCACCCCAAATCCAAACCAAATTCATCTGTGAGAGCCAAAATCTTGAACTTGGCCCTATAACCCAGCACATCTCCCTGCTGTTGTTTTTATTTTTGCCTCTACAAGGTGCCTGTGGATGTTGGGCTGAACCAATCAATGGCTTTCTAGGCACTGACTAATGACCTCCTGCCTGGCTGTGGGGGCAGAAAGTCAATTATTTTGTTAACTGAGAATTCAATGCTGTGTCACCACACCTACTGTGTTCTTCTTTCTCTTAGGAGCTGTCTAGAAGTTGTCACAACTCTTGGGCTCAGTGTCTGACTATGGGACACGTAGGGTGGAATCCATTTATCCCAAATTTAGGAACTTGAAAGTTAAATGTCAATTTTTAAGTTCACTTTAGAGGCAGAAATAATTTTTTTTGAGGAGAAGGCAGTTTCTCTTATTGTAAAACAGGTGATTTTGGAGAAATCAGCCAAATCATCTCTAGCAGTAACTATTCCAGTGACTATAAATGAAGTCTGTAGTGACAATTTAATAAAAATTAATAAACCAGCTATGCTGTTATTTTTTCTTGCTGGTCACGTCTGAATCCTTCAGGAAAGACATGTGGAAAAACATTGCTTGTGGATTAATACCTTTTTTGCTTAAACCTACTTGCTAAGCAATGGAGATACACGTGCCTTTTGTTCATTCCCTTTTCCAACAAAAGGGATGGTGATCATAATTTCATCTACTCATCATAATTTTATCTACTTTTGATCATAATTTTATCTATTCCTTCTGCAGACCATGACTCTGTCTCACCATTTATATAGGGAATACCACAGTAGGGGAAAGTAGTAGATGTGGCCAATTTATTTTTTCTGTATGAACATGGAATACAAGCACTAATGACGCTCTCAACATTTCTCTTCCTGTAGTGAAGCTCAGTACTTTGTTGCTTCATTGCTTATTTGTGGCAATTTAATAATTAAATACAATTTTAAAATAAGCCAACCGAAAATAAATGTAAAAATCGTAAAAAAGTTACCAGTTGCAAACAGTATTTATTTTTAAAGGTACTCTGGATCAATTGCTTTCACAGGCATGTTGCTGTGCCAACATATCAGGCTGCTGAAGATGCTGATCTGTCTGCTTTAAATATTATTCCTGAGCTCCTATTAATAGCTGTACTCATCAGAGAGATGAGGTGAGGACTAACACAGGCAAGTGTGGGCTGGTTGTACAATCAGGCTGGGGAATGAGCAGGGCACACACTCCCTGTGTCTCTCAGTCAGGAAAAGCTTGTCTGTGACACAAATGGGATGGTGAAGATGCTCTCCAAATAAATGAAGGCTCTGACTGGAAGGATCTTCCACCTGACACCCAACTAAACACATCCCAGCCCTTAAAGCTGGTAAATATGCCCAAAGGATGTGCAAATCCAGGGAAATGTGTGACATCAAACTTAGGGATACATCAACCCTTAGCAGGTTTTTGAGCCCGTAGAAGGCTGATTTTATTTTTCAGTGTAGTGAGAACACATCCACTCTTCACATCCCCACCGTCCACGATATTCTGAGCCATGAGCTTTCTACCTCGTGTCTGCCAAAAGCCTTCTCCAGGTGCCTGTGCCAGTGCTCGTTGCTGAAGATCCATTTTGTTCATGGCTTTATGGGACCACTCAAGAGAGGAGGTAGATGTCCTTATCTCAGGCATCTGCTGGGGGTTCATTCACAGTAAAGGACTGACCGGCATCACCAGTGACTTCTTCTCAGTTTTGTGTAAATGTAGAGAACTGATCAGCAAAATCCCTCCCTGAATGTTTCACTCTAGTCCACTCTAGTGAGGGAGGTGCTGGCTCAGGGGACAGCTGAGCTGCTCGATGTGCTCTCAAAGAAGAGCTACAAGCACGTGTGTTTATCACGGAGGAGTTCGGATAAATGGACATGGACTTGTGTCCCTCAGACAACAATCCAAAGACTAATTCTGATCCATCTGAAGAGACATAAAGTAGATTAAGGATTAATTACATTTGGAGACAAAAGTTAATGTATGAAAAACTGGAAAAATTACAATTTAGCTCCTTATTTGAATAATCAATGCACCCAGCCTGTGGTTGATGTCATTTGCTGGAATGCTGGCTCTTTAACTGCCTCTTACGAGTTAACAGCCTTCTGTTGGCTTTCTAAAATTTGATTCTCACTAACATAATCGTCCAGGGCTTCTGTGGCATCTTCTTGCTCATCTCTTGTCCCTTCTGTTCGCTCTCTGCAGCATCCCTGCCTCCAGGGAGGAAAGTCTCAAGGATGTCCTTAGTCACATGTTGAAGCTGGGTCTTAAGGCATGAAAGAGGAGAAGTTTCTGGCTCATAACACACCTCCCACCCCAACTGGTGACAGCCCAAACTGCTCTGCCTCAGGGCCCTCTCTCAGTCCTTGCAGCTGGGCCAGGGGTATTTCCAGAGGAGAGAAAATGTGTGAACCTCAACTCGGACTTCTTTCCTGTTTGTAATTGTAGTTGAACTCTTTCTCACTCTAATTCTTCCCTCTATCAGAGAGAAGTTATGATGCTAAGAAGCTTCTCTGAGTCTGTGAAGCCTTACATATATTTATTAAGTTGGGAAAATCTTACTCAGCTTCAGACACTTGTATTTACATTTCTACATTATCTACTCTCAGATTATTTTGGTCCATAGAGAGAAATACATTAAATAAATTAAAAGATAAATTAACACTGGTATACATATTTTAATAGAGTAATTCTTAACACGTGGATATTCACATGACCAGACAAGATTAATTCACTTAAAGGATGTTTGCCCACTATTTGAAGTGCTCACTTGATGTACTCCAGAGAGTAAATTGAGTAAAAGAGTAAAAGTTTTTAATAGAGAATTTCTTCTCCTGTAAAGAGCCAAAAAGAAAATGGTCAAAGATAAGTTTAACTAAATTGTGGTAGAAATTGAATTAATCTCAATTTAGATGCCCAAAATTGTTCATCTGTTTCTTAACTGGTCCATCAGTTACAGGCAGCAGAGAGAAACAGGTGCCTTCCAGATGGTCAGGCAGCTCATTTCAGAGCACTCATCTCAGATGGGATGAGCTGCTCTCCCAAAATGCTTGTTTCACTCCTCTGACTCCTGACAGCCCAGCACAGACACCTAAAAATCTAGTTCAGGATAGTGGGACAGATTTGCAAACTGTATTTTCTATTTATAATATACATATGATACAGGATTTAAGGGATAGTCAAAACCTCTTCCAGGCTGGCACAGTGCACAGAACCTAAACTTATGTAGAACTATCCCATCCATTGATTCTTACTCATAAAACTGACTAAAACCAAGCCCAGGATGGTGTTAATTTCTCTTGGGCAATTAAAACAATTCATCTTTCCATGCAGTCACAGCAGAGCATAAGGCAGTGATGCCAGTGCTAGACCGAAATATTTATAAATATTGCTAAATATTTTTAAATCACTGTTGATTTCTCATTTTTGCTTTGACCACAGATGTTTTTGTGCAACCAGCTAAGATTAGACTGATGATGATCTACTGGCAAAAGAGGTTTGGAGCGAGCACTGCTGCTCCTGGAGCAGTTTTGATGTACTCATTCCTATATTTACAGAGATCTTGGGAATTCATACTCCTTTTGATCTCCTAAAGGAGTTCTTAAGCAAGCCAGGAAAGGTTGTTTCCTTCACACATGGCTGTTCCTTTTCATGAATTTCTGCAGATGGTGGCAAAGAGAGAAGGATTATCATTAATGTCTGCCTTCATTTGACAGGTGGGACAGGTTCAAATATGAAACCAATGGGGTTATGCTGAAGTTTCAGACAGAATTATTATCACTGCAAAGCATCACTTTTCCTCAACCCTTCAAGTTGGAGAATTTTAAATTATACTGCACATCCACCCAACAGCCATACAGGACTGATGAAGAAAACCAGAAACGGTTTCTGTATGGCACATTCCCCCACAAACAGTGAGCAGGAAGGCTCCTCACAGAAGACCACCTTGTCCCCCAGCAGTGATCAGCAGGTTCTGGAGTGTCCTGGAGGAAACTGGAGTCTGGATGAGAGAAGGATTTGGGGTGATTTTTACTGTCTAGAGCTGCCCGATTGGAAGCTACAGAACCAGGCTCTTCCTGGAAGTAAATGGCAAAAGGAGAAGAGGCAATGGACAGACAGGATTTCTTGGTGCCATTTCTGGTAGGTTTTCCACTGAATTTAAGGCCTGTTGATTTTTAAAGTCCTTTACTGGAGCATACCATAAATACACTTGCTTTCTTTCTTTTCCCACCTCTCTGATTTAAAGTGATTCAAAAGCCATTTGAAAAGGTTCTGTGTCTGATATCTGCTTTGCAAAATGTCTGAAATTACCAATCTTACTGTGATTAATGCAACAAACCATTTCTGGGAATTGCCTCAATACCATTTAAGTGCTCTTCAAGCCACAGGTTCACACAGTGTAAGCTAAGAGGCTTCTCTCCCCTTGTACATCTTCTTTGGGACTGTGTTTATCTAATTCCAATTAAGAGGGCTTAGTGGATTTGCCTTTCTCATCGATGCACACATTGTCAGCTAAAAAAAAATTCCTCTGGGGAAACCTCTTTTGACAGATGGGAAAGATAAATTTGCCTTGTAAAGAAATTAGCATTGTAAACACGCTTGTAAATGTTTGATATGTGATACTGAGGAAGGAAGGTTGTAATCGCAACCAGCATTATGTCAGGATTTTCAATCTGGTTGCAGGCCCTGTGGGATATGGGCTTGAAAAAGACCACCCAAGTTACAGCTGAGAAGGGCTGCACTTGATTTGGGAATGACTCCTACAAACCCGTGTTTGAAGAAAAGCATTATATCCAGCAGGAAAAATCCCAAAATTACTCCAGCAGTCACCCATTTGCTGCAGTGTGTTCAGGGAGGCCAGTAAGGGGAGGGAGACCAGATCTCTGAGATCTCCCTTTTAGAGAAGCTCCAAGGACGTCTTTTTTGAACTCTTTCTTTGTGGATTCATCCCTGCCTTAACCTCTGGGGTTGGTTTTTTTTTTTTTTTGTTTGTTTCCAGACTTTCTCATTGTACGTGTGAAGTCTGGTCCTGCTGTGGGCAACACAACACAAGGTTGGCTGACATCTGGTGACATATCTGACATACCTTCAGGGCATGAATAGCACATCAAGTGTTTCTTCCCCAGTCTATTCCAATTTTTCATCCCCTGGCTAAATTTCCCTATAATGCCTCACAAATTGCAGCTGCAGTAGGAGGTGGTCTTTGTGTTATTATTTTTAAAATGAGGCAAAAAAATTAGATAAATGCATCATACAAAGGCTAAGATACTATGCTGGAAATGAAATTGGATCCCTTGTTCACTTTGGGCATCACAAGGAATGGTTGTGGACCTGGAAACAAAACTAGAAGCCTTTATTTTGGGGAGTGAAACAAAAGTTGAAGGGAAGAATCTGATGAGATAATAATTGTGATATGGTCCATAACCCAGATATCAGCCTCAATGGCTCAGTGCTTGGATTGTTTAACACAGTGTGGAGATTTAGGCTTTATTTACCAGGAAGCCCTAAGTCACCCTGTTTGTGCCTGTTTGGACCTACATCCCCTTTGCTCTCTGAATATTCTCCCTGCACAATTTCAGCACCACAAATGCCTCGTTGGTATTGAGCAGGGGGATGCAATCTGTCCCCATGCAAGAAACAGACAGAACAGGCTCCCGGAGGAAACAGCAGCACAAGGAAGAGCAAACAAACAAACCTGGGCACACTGACCCCAGCTTATTCGCTCCCTGCTGCTCCGAAGAGTTCTTCCTTCTCAACTCATCCAAGGGACAGGCAGAATAAAATTACTGCTCCAGGAATGTGGAAGTCAAGTTGTTCCCTTCTTCTGCTTCCCTCCTTGCACATTGCTTGGAAGAGAAAAAGGGCTGGAACAGGGCCAGGTGTCAGCGCAGAGAGGAGTCCTTAGCTGACAGGGAGCCTGCAGAATGTTTCCTACAACCTGCAATTTTTTTTTTTCTGACGGGATTCATCTTCCCTAACCTTCACCATCCAATAATTAGGCATCTAATCCAAGCCCTTCATTATGTCTCTCTGGAGCTGATGCAGAGAGGTTGGATGAATCGCCCTCTGGGGTTACTTGTCTCTGTGTGTTGACAACAGAGTCAGCCTAAAAGACTGGCTCAGAACAGACAGCAAACTTCTTGGCAGCTAAAATTAAATGGGATGAGTCCGAGCATCAGCTGCACCCCAGCGACTGGCAGACTGATTCAGAGTAAGTCACAGCTCACTACGACACTGTGAATGCTCAACAGGTGTATTCCTGCATATTCCTGGCTCTGGGAGCACTGTGTACATCCTCAGCTCTGCAAAGTCTGGGTTTAACATATTTTCTCTACGTACACTGGAACAGGGTGCCCAGAGCAGCTGTGGCTGCCCCTGGATCCCTGGAAGTGTCCAAAGCCGGGTTGGATGGCGCTTGGAGCAACCTGGGATAGTTGAAGGTGTCCCTGCCTGTGGCAGGAGGGTTGGAACTGGATGGTCTTTAAGATATTCCTTAAGATCCCTTCTAATCCAAACCATTCTATGATTCTATTATTCCATGATATGCAACTTTTGGGGCAGCTGATCAGATCCACAAGCAAATCAGGGAACAAAGATGGATGGACTATGACCATATGAACATGGAATATAAATACACAGTGAGGTGGATTGAAAATGGGCTGAAATAGTGAGATCAAAGGGATGTGATCAGCAGCAAAAAATTTGGCAGGGGGCAAGTCAGTAATGCAGCACCACAGGTGTTGATTTTGGGACAGATACCATGTAATATTTTTATTCGTAATATAAATGATTGGGACATCTGCAAGTTTGGAGACAACAAAATTCCAGGGGCAGTGGTTGTTTTGGCATTCAGAGAACCCTGTGGGTCTGGGGAAAATGGGCAGAGAGGATTCTCAAGAAGGTCACTGAAGGGAAATGCTGATCCTTCACCTGGGGATGAATAAACCAGTGCACCAGTGGGCTGGAAATCAGCTTTGCAGAGAAGCCCTGAGGGGTCCCAGTGGACACCAAGCTGGCCATGAAACAGCAGAGTGTCCTCAGAGCAAAGTAAATTAAAAGCACCTTGGGCTGCATTAAGAACGGCAACAGCAGCGGGTGGAGGGAGAGGATCCTTCCCCTCTGCTCGTGTCCACTGGGATGTACCTGGGGTCTGTGCCCTGTGCTGGGCTAGAGGTGCAAGAGAGGTGTGGACAGACTCAAGTGAGTCCACTGCAGCTCCCTGAAGGTGTTTAAAACCTCAGTCCCAGAGAGCTGGGCCAGGTCAGCATGAAGAAAAGAAGGGGAAGATCTTATCAATGGCGATAAATATCTTGTGGGGGGAAGAAAGAAGACATAGCCAGGGTACTCTCCATAACACCAAGAGAAAGAACAACCTGCAACCTGCAAGAAGAGGGAATCCCATCTGAACTTTTTCCCAAAGCATATTTACTGTCAGAGAGTTCAGTTACAGGGACATTAGGTTCAGAGAGGCTGTGTAGCCTCCATCCCCAGAGATATTCAACATTCAACTGGAAAAAATCTTGGACGACCTTTCTCTGAGGAGATGGGTCAGTCAAGACATTTTCCAGAAGTCCCAGACAACTTCCACCATCATGTCATTCTCTGTCTATTAAATCTCCTTGCTGCATAAATCAGAATCCCAGAACGGTTTGGGTTGGGAGGGACCTTAAAAATCATCCAATTCCAACCCTTGCCATGGACAGGGACACCTTCAACTCCAAGCCCCATCCAAGCTGGCCTTGAGAACTTCCATGAAAGAAGAATCTGCTGGATCTGACATATTTCACACTTTGTAAAAAGTCAATTATTTTGATGCTGGTTTTATAGAGTGCGGATAAAAATATACTCACATCCACTGCTTCCCTTGAGTTCCTGCCTGATCTTTTCTAATTGTTCAAAGCTGGTACAGAACTGGGGCATGAAAACCTGATGCAGATGACAGTAAAACTAATGAATCACATCTAGAACATGATGCAAACGACATCACAGACTTTTTGACAGAGTTAAAACGAGAACTCATTCTGACAGGTCCTTGTACATATTTGAAATGTTTTTCCTTTCAGATCTGAAGTTCATGATCCAGAAATTCCTGTCTGAATTAATTCATGCTACTAGGATAATTTTTTTTTTTAACTAATCCTCTCACGAATTGTTTATCTCAGCTTGTCATATATTTGCAGACAACATTTTGAAGTGTTGGAATGGAGTGATCTCTAAATTCCCCTCCATCCAAAACCATTCTGTGATTCTGTTCTTCTCTTCCTGTTGGGTGTAGAATGCACCCCAAGACATTAGAGGTGTAATATCTACAGTTCATTCAGTGATTCATTTAAGCCTTTAAACTCTGACCTGAGGGAGTTTTCCCCAAAACATTTCATTTCAAGACTCAGAAATGCTTCCTTTTCTCGTTCAGGGTTTAAGCATTCACTTAAATTCATTAAAACACCTGTAGAAATGGATATATGGAACAGGTTAATGGTGAATCATGCTTTGCTAAGGATAGCTGTGGCTCTCATGTTTGAATTCCTATTTTTAAATTGTAAGAACAGTTTTAATTCCATATTGCTGCACATATAATTTTAAGATAATTATATAGCAAGTAGATTAGGCTCTTATTTGCTTATCAGGCCCAAAGACGTCATTTAACAATTATTTAATATTCACCTAATGTGGAACTGCCTTATTAATTTGGTGCTGAGCAGCAAAAACCTTTCTTTAAAAGAAAACATTCACAATTTTATGAAAGAATAGAATTGTCAGACATGTGTGAAACACCCAGTTTTTATTACAAATTAGCTTGGTTTACTTAAGAAAATGCATGTGATGTGTATTTATTAGTACTGAGGCTGACTAAAGGGATCTCAGAACCAATCCCTTCCCATTTTTATGAGGTGTGTGGTGTGTGAGCTTCCAGCCACAGCGTGGAAACACCTGACACTGTCCAGAGACAAGGAGTGACCAACTCTTTGCCCTTCAAACCATCCCAAAGCTCCTCTCCGAAGGGCTTCTCCACTCTTAGAAGAGCACAGAGAGTCAGCATCGGCTCTCCCAGTAACCACCTGAGCAGGAGAAACCATCTCAAAATGAATAAACACCCTTTTAGGAGAGGCAAACTCCAAATAGAGGAGGTGATGCAGGTGATCAGGGGACCACCATTTTTTCTCTGCTGATCCACAGACCAATATCTGATCTTCCTTCACGTTATCCTGCATGCTGTGTCTGGAAGATGCCTCCAAGTCTCCACAGGACTGGAGGGGGATGCAGTAAAGCAGGAAAATGGCATAAATTTCTAGGTATTTATCCCTGGAGGATTAGTGCCTACTACAAACAGAAAAGCAAACTGAAACCCTGGAGTATTTTTGAGGCATTGAATGCTCAAGAGATGAGCAGAATTCCACATCCTCTGCTTTGGGGGCTTTATGCCAGGTAGTCTATAGGTGAGCAAAAGCACACTGGGATCAACAGAGTGCTCATGGCTCATATTTTGTATAAGCGATGCCTTAGGCTTTGACTTTTATATTTTTCAAATCCTGTACTGCCCAGTGTGTAACTCTGAGGTTTCTTGCAGCCTGTTCATTTCTGCTCTCTGTGCCAGGCAGACAGAACAAAGCCTCTCCAGGCCTGCTCTCCAAGGACACCCAGACCGTCCTAGGCCCAAAATGTGTAAACCAAAGACTCTAAAAGGGGGGGCAAGCTTGGGGATATTACATCATTAAACTGAAGCTTTAATTGGAGAATTAACCCTGATATGCAAATGAACCAAACCTGTAAAAGTGTGAGGAACTCGTGACCTGGGGTCCATCTTGGCAGCAGCCTCTGGCTCCCCAGGGGGTACCTTTGAAGGCCCTTCAAATAAATACCTGCCTTTATTCCCTTATTCTTTTCTAGTCTCTATTTCTAGGAAGTCTCTTAAGGCATCATAAGTGCATGGGAAAATTCTAGTCTGAGTGTTTCAGAATTTCAGTGATGCTGCTAAGCACCCAAAGATTCCTGTAAAACAGGCAGTTGGATTCTTTTTTAAAGCCAGACACCTGTATCAAAGAATTCAAGTACATATACTTTAAAAAAAAAAAAATCAAATTAATTATTAGCACAAATAGGATGCAGACTTTGCACCTTAATTGTGTTTTGGCTCTACCCAATCCCAGATGTGATAAACTGTCCTGACTTATTTTTAGGGTCCATTTGCTTTTTCTACAATTTAGAGAGTTGAATGAATCCTTTAACCAGATGACAGCTGTGAGGAAAGATCTATGAGCATCACGACCTTTCTTCTGATTAGTCTGGAGTCTGCAGTCCTGATGTGTGTTTTACATATAAGTAATCTACTAAGCCATGATTCGCTGACAGTGGCTAAAGGACTTAATTAACCAATTAATTCAAGTTTTATCCTTTCAAAGAGGAATTTAAATCCTGGTGATCTATGACCATACCTCTAAACCTTAAATAAATAGCCATGAATCAGCACAAACCACTGCTGGCCTGTGTCTTTCCTGCAGGCACAGGACTTGTTGACTCAGTTGTTTGTGCAGGCTAAGCCTCCCAAATCATGTTTTCTAGAAACAAAGAGGGTAACCCAAGCATTAAGAGCAGGAAGCACAAGCTAATTCATAATAGGATTAACTTTGCTCCATCACCCTCCCCGTGGCATTGCTGGATTTTCTGTGTTAAGATCTCCACTTGCAGCTGCTCTGGGTGATTGCAATTCTGTCCATGTCGCCTCTCTCCCGCAAGGCAGGGGCTGGGTTTGTGTTTGTTTGGGTTGTTTTGTTTACCCCAGTGACCATACCCAGCCACCTCTCCAGCAGATGAACGTCTCTCAGCAATGCTGAGGAAAATGGGCAATATTCACACAGAGCTCTTTGGAAGGCACAAGTGTCGCTTTCCTTATTTGCCACGCATGGCACTGAATTGAGGGAGTTTCTCCAAGCAAAGGAAATCCAGCCCTGGGAGCTGCTGAGGGTGTTAAGCTTGGATCTGCCTGCGTGACCCTACAGGCACAACAAGTGGGGTGGGACTCAGCCAAAGATGAAAACAACTAAATTTAACTAAACATTGAGGTATTCAATTGCTAGGTGTGCGTTTCTGCTCTCTCTGTGCTCAGCAGACACCTCAATCTGATTTAATTGTTTACATTTCTGTGTCTGTTTGTGATATCCTACCTGAACTTCACTTGAATTTCAAGAGGACGTGGATCTTCCCCAGCAGTAGTTCCACTTCTGAGTGGGTGTCTCAGCTATCCCAGTCTCAAAAGCTGTTGCCTGGCTGTATGAGTAAGTAAACTTACACCCCAATCAGGGTAAGTTCAGCTCCCCAAATGCCAGAGTCTTGCCACGAGTGAAATTAGAAATAATCTCTTTGGATAAAAAATTCTGTGGTAAAATTTCAAAGTGCTGGCAAACATGGTCTTACTTCATTTTCTTTACTTTATTCATTTTGTCTGTTGGATCCTGAGAACTTATGACAAGGGAAGTATGTTGTTATTATTTTTTTACTAACCAGAGGTGAGTTTTTGGTTCACCAAACATAAATCCCTGTGAAATATTCTAAATTATCTTACATTGTATGTGATATTTAGAGGTGCCATACAGCAGTTTTCAGTCCCTTGTGTGTACCCTTAACTCTTAATACTGTTTTTCTGTAAAGGCCTTAGAAGAGGAGAGTGAATAATCTGTATCAGTAGAAAATATCCAAGTAAAGGCTTGGTCAGGGTTTTTGAGTGCCACATCTCATCCTAACTCGCGTCTCATCCCGACTCCATGACTGCTATAAAATGAGTAAAGGGTTTCCGTGGCCTTTTGTCACTGACACTGATGCTTAAAGGATTATTTGAGGCACTGTAGGAACATTTGCTCTGCTCAGATGGAAGTTCTGTCTAACTCAGCATCGTGCCTGACAAAGTTCAAAAGAAACAGGGAAAACATGACCTTGTCTTTGTGGTGTTCTCCAGCCATTTAGGGAAGCTGGTGTATGTTTTTATACAAGAAAAGTGATTATTTGAAAGTATTGTTTGAATTCTGCAACTCAGAGGCTAAATAACTGTCCTCTGTCTGTAGTCTGAAAATGCATTTTCAGAGAAGAAAACAAAATTCCCCTTTGGTTATGTCCTGAAACTCTCAGGACACCAAATAATCCAAGAAAATTCGAATGGCAAGTGTTTACTCTTTATTTTTTTCCCTGCAAAATAAGATAACAACTAAGCCTGTCTATAACTGGTTATCATAGAAACATAGTTATTTTCATCGTGATTTTATCAGCACTATCATTGTGATTCCACAGGCATTTTGTGCTTTCAGAATTTCTATTTAAGGTGTAGCTTGGATGAATCTTTAGTGACCTTTCAATATTTTTTTTTTTCCCAGTACTGCAGCTAGAAACTAAAATCAAAATTACTGCACTGAAGGACACGAACTGGACCTGGGCTCATCTCCTGGAGATGCATTCCACCAACTCTCAGTCATAATTCTGGGGTAGGACTGATATAGCCCTGCACAACAGTTAAATATTTGAGTTAGCATGACAGAATCATCTTACAGTTAAATAATCACCAACAGAAAATAATTCAGGACATGTTGACCTGAGTACCCAAGACACCAGCAGAATTTTAGGTATCTTACACATCTCCTTTTATTAATTAAAAGAGAGTCAGGAATGATCAGCTCCAAGATAGATATGTACCTTTCAGGAGCCCGCCTTGCAATAGCCACATCTCACCTTTAGCAGCATCACAACATGGAATTAAAAGGGCACTTTGACCACCTAATGTGGCAAATGAGGGACTCACCTGAGTGTAGGAGTGGAAATAATAAAAGGAAAAGTTTCTTGTCAGTCACTGTGCAGAGAGCATTAAGTAGAAAAGAGACTTAAAGAGATTTTTTTTCAAGGCAAGCAGAGGAAAAAAAATCAAATAAAATTGGCTTGAAGCAGGGGAAAAAAAGGAGGGAGAGAATAAAAGGAAGGCTGGATCAGAGGAGAAGGGTTTAGAAATGCTTGAAGAACTGCTCATACTGATGAGGAATATAAGACAGGAAAACGCCTGTTCCTGGAATAAATTAATTTATCTATTATGCTACTTGAATGGAAGTAATTAGGCTTGGAATGAAGTGTGAAGTGCCCTGAATGAACATCCTTAGTGTGTCTCCCACTGAAGTTTTGGGGATGGATCTCAGGGACACTGTGAAACTTCACAGGCTCATGAAGGGCAGCCTTTGTTCTGTGGAGAAGCACAAAAGGTTCATCATTACTGTCCTACAGCCTGGTTAGGCCCAAGGAATGTGGGAGGGGAAAAAATGAATCCTGATCATCAGAAAGCAGGACCATGGCTGAATTAGGAAAGCTCTGTTAGGGTTATGTCCTCTGTTTGGGCAACCTCAGGTGTGTTATCTCCCTGTGAGCCCACAGTTAACTCTGGCAGACGGCAGCGAATGTGAAAAATTACCTTCATTATTTTGATAAAAAGAGAGTTTGCAAAACTCTCTCTCTCTCAGTGAGAAGAGTTTCTTCCTTAATAGTCTCTCTGGAAGGAGATGCCCATTCCACACCTTTGGAGCCTCCAACTTTCACTTCAGGTTCATGATCTGCCTGACCAGCACCTCCTGCAGTTCCACTTGCAGGGCTGAAAAGGAGCAGATGATGTCGGGAGGCGATGCCATGAGGGACAGCTTCCAAGACTTCTTTTTAGAGCTGGTTTTCCGCAGAACAAACACAGAGGTATCACCATGCCCGCCACCAGCATCTAATCTCCTGACACCACAGTCTCTGGCTCAAAATTTTGGGACACTGGGTGTTCCTCCTGCCAAACCACGGTCTCCTCCTCAGATCAGGCCTCCTCTGCAGAACTGACCCCTGATGTGTTTGAAAAGCACACATTGGAACATTTTTAAGTTCCCCAAACAGGGATGAGTGGGAGATTCCTGAAACCTGTAGCCATGGCCAGTGCACCACATGGAAACAGTTAATTTTTTGTACAGCAGAGACTGCCTTGTCAAACTTACTCTTCGCTGTGTTTCTAGGGCAACATCTCTGCTGCTGAGGCAAGACATGAAGCACACAGCTCCTCCCGTTCCACAGAATTTTCCATTTAAAAAGATATTCTGTTTTGGGCCCTGAGGGCAATAGCAGAGTTACCTAAAATCAGTGATGTGTTAAAAAATGTTCTTTTTAATTGTTTCTTATTCCTCGTTTTTGGTCCATAAAACTTAGGAAATTCTCCAGATTCAACCTACCCACAATGACAGAGCTGAAGATCAGACTAAACACATCCTAGTGCTCATTGGTTTGAAAATGTGACAACGGATAGCAAAGCAAACTCAGTGCTCTGTCATCTGTGCTATCACATTTCTTTGGAGTTATTTGAATAATGATCATATTCATTGGGCCGCTTTTTGCAGCATTGCTTCAGCTGTTCTCCTTCAGCTCTGTCTTGACTGGTATGGTCTTGTACTCATTAAGAATAATCAAATTAATTTAAAATACTTTTTTATAGAATCCCAGAATGGTTTGGGTTGGACAGAACCTTAAAGATCGTCTCATTCCAACGCCCTACGATGGAAAGGGGTGCCTTCCACTAACCCAGGCTGCTCCAAGCCCTGTCCAACCTGGCCTGGAACACTTCCAGGGATGGGGCAGCCACAGCTTCTCTGGACAACATATCCAAGTACCTTCATCTGTGAATCTCAGGCAATTAACAAGTATAAAATATTCTATTTTAATTCAGTGTTGTCTATAAGACTAATTAGCATAACGGCTCAAGAGAATCTTTTGATCATTGAAGGTGAGAAGGGACACCAATATCTTATCATTCTGGAGGAAGAAAGCACAACCAGCCCTCCACAAAATCAGACCTTTCAAGTCCAAGACCAGTATGCTGAAGTTCATTTGCCCCAGAGGTAATTTTGTGACTTTTATTATTCAGAAAGTATTTAGATTCCTGAGACGGGAGACTTATAGACAAATAACATTTTAATTTTTCTATTTCTCTTTTGTTTAATCAAATAGACATTTGAAGTAATGTCTTAAAACAACAAGACACATGGAGTGCAATTAAAATCTTGATATTTGCTGTTCCTGGTAATTACTTTTAGCTGAGTATTCAAAGCAATCCTGCTTCTAAACACAGTGAATGCAGTGGGTCAGGTAAATGATTCAGTAAATACTGAAGGTTTCAGGCACCTATGGCAGCACAAGGAGCACGTGAGGCACCAAAGAATTTGTTTTATCCAGAGCATAAATAAAGGCTTATTTTTCATTTTCAGCTCAGGTCCCCTCGTATCCCCTATCAGCAGTGTGTAAGGAAAGGCAGAATTTTAATCCAAGATTTGCTCAGAAAAGGCTATTTACCAACAGAGCTCAGGTTGAGGAAGCAGCCCAAGCAAGGAACGATTAATGGATTGACAAAACTACAAACATCTGGACAGGTCTTACAGTGGGATCTGTTTGACAAGAGCAGACCAATGTTTATGTTCCAAGCACCAAAGGAAGATTATCCTTTGCTATCTTATCAAGGTGTATTGATCTCTTTGCGTCACAGTTAATCACCACAACAGGGCAAAGCAAAACCCAAAAAATGATCGGAAAAGCTATAACTGAGGCTGATATATCTTTTTTTGCGATCTTTTTGAGAGAACTTTTCTGACACATTCCAAGTTATTTGGGTCCTAAAAATTACCCTTGGGCTGGGAGTTTCTGAGCTTTGATGCAGAATGTATGCAAAGAACTTTTTGTGGCAGATTCTTTATCTGGAAAATGGGCTGAATGATACTTTTTCTCTCTCTTTCTGTTCTGGTAATTAAATGTTTACATGATGGCTCATATTAAACTGGGGCAGGATCAGGCCTCTTGAGAGGCAAATAATAAGTCTTATGTCTTTACTAAGTGACCATGTCAGAGTGTTATCTTTCCTCCTGACTGATCTTCTAATTATTATTTTTTTAAAACGCACTTAATGGAAAAGGGGAACAAATGTTTCAGCCTTGGGACCTCATCTCAAGCTTACACATTGCACAAAAGTGCATTATGAAAACCCTTTTGTACCAACTGTAATTAGAGATAATTGCCAGCAGCCTGGCTGTTCATTTTCAGGAACTAGGCACAGGCTATCTCTGCTCAAAATACCCATTTCATTGTTCCTGCTCGTGTATTTTCATAGCAAGGACCTCTACAGTTTTACTTCAGCATGTGAAGGGATAATTTATAGCCTGGCTGAACACAGGGTACTTAAAAATGTGCAGTGTGGAGAGCTCACTCTAGTTCTGCTGCTTGGGAGGTGAGAGTGGTGTTGCTACATAAAATCAGATTTTAGTGCCTGATCAAACGAATCCAGCTATTGATTCTACTTTATGGGGTCTCAGGAAAGGAACTTTGCTCTTTGTGTAACTTGAATAAAGCTACTCAATTCTGGCAGTATGGAGAAGTCAGGTTGTTCCTCCTGGACATCTTGTAGGGATAATTGTGACTGAGGATTTGGAGATGAGGATGATTAGGAGATAACTATCATATATTTACACAACCTCCAGCAGAATATTAGCTATTTTTCCTGCCAGTCTCTCTGATCAATGATGAAAATAAAACCATTAACACATCCTGAAAATGCAAATGTAAAATACCTGTTTTACCTGTTTTTCCATATCTGCCTGCGTATAGAATCATTGAATCCTGGAGTCATTAAGGTTGGAAAAGACCTCCAGGATCACTGAGTCCAAGCATTAACCTCACCCTGCCAGGCCCAAGCATTAACCCATGTCTCTAAGTGCCACATCTAAAAATGTGGCCATATATATTTACGAACACAGCACTACACCTCATGTTTTTGTTTTTTCAGAGTAGTTAAATTTCAGATCAATCTCTTACAGTCGTGAAAATGAAAAGAAGTAGCAACCATAAAGAACAGGCAAATCATGGCGTCATTATTCTGGTTTGATCTTTGTTTCTTTTACTGTGGAGGAGGAATTACTGTTTCCTGTGAGCTGTATTTTAAGGAAAAAAGAAATTAAAACGTTATCTTGAGAAAAACCTATAACAAATGAATGCTCAGGAAATGCAGAGCTCAAGGACTGGAATGAAAAATGGAGATACAACCTGTGACTTATCAGGTATTGGCAACAGAAAGGTGAAATTTCACATCCCTTTGTGAGTATCCTTTCATCTTTGCCCTTAGGAAAGATCAAAGGGAGTTCATGTTATTTCTATTCGTGCTCAGTGCTTTATAAGTTGTACAAATATTTTGCCTAATGCAGTGTTAGGGCCCTTTGGGAGCTGGGCTGAGTCCACTCCACACATTGCTCATGATAATTTTGTCCATGCTTTTTAATCTCTTTATGAAACAGTTCTTGGTTCTCAGGACAAATTCTTTACCATATTATTGTACAGAGCCAGAAGCCAAAAGAGCAGTAATTAAACAGAAAATGAGTACATTATTTAGAATGTTTTTACATAAGATTTTTAAGAAATAGGAGCCTAAAAATAAAGCCCCAAGATTCTCGTCTTGAGTCCTGCAAGAGCTCTGGCCATCGTGACTTTCAAGACTCAGAGTACAACACTCCTGGAAGCTTATAAGACAGACAGGTCCTGATTCTTGTCTTTAATTAAAGATCCTTAAATGAACTGCCTTCTGCTGGGAATGTCCTTGAGATCCATGCTGGTTCAATGCTGACAGTGGATAGCTTTGTTTTTTTGCAAGGTGTTGCACAGCAAGGGGCGAAATGCAACCTGAAATTTATAGTCCCTGCAGTCAAAGGGAACCAGTAACATTTGTGCACAGAAGCTGAAGAATCACATTCATTTAACACGGCAAATCCTGCTAGAGCAAAATTATCTGTGTCTGCCTCCCTCTCCCGTGACGTGGGGAACCTTTCGCTGCTCCATTTCTTTATTCTGCATCCCAGTCAGCCCAGCTATTCATCTGTACAGGACAGGATTATTTTTGTCCATTAGCCCTCTTTATCTCCATGTGAGAAATATTAGATCTTGGAATCCTATCCACCCTTGATGCATCAAGAGGCTGCTTAATGAAAGCCTGTAAGACACTAATTATCCCGTTGGATTTCTAACTTGTGCTAGAAGTTCAGCTGCAAGGAGAGGTTGAAAACTGCAGCGCAGAACAGAATTTGTGACTCTGGTTCAAAAGGAGGAATAATCTACTGAGCAAATGCTCAGAGTCTGGTTGTGCATTTGCTTGAGGCTGCACACAGGTTGGGGTGGTCTGAGGAATCACGTGTGGAAAGCAATGCCCTCATCATTTAATTTCCTCATTCAGCCAAGTGAAATGTTTGCTGCATTCTTGCCACTGGAAAGAGAAGTTAAAAAAATATACAGTCATCTTCTTTGTTTTTAAATGAAGAAATCCTCTGTTTAACAGATAGGGGTTTTTATTATGTTAAGCAATGCAGTTAATTAAATTTATGGTAATTTTTACTTACATGACCATACTATTACCTTTCACACTAAAATATAAATTCGGGGAAGAAATGGAGTTCATGAAATTACTGAAAATGGCTTTCTTAATGACTTTCATTCCAAAGGTCTTTGGAAAAAACCTTGATAGCATTTTAGATGGGTTTTAAATATTCTATGACAATAATAGAAGACTTAGCCCTACATTGTAAAGAAAGGGAAGATTATCTAACTAGAGAAATAAGGAGAACTTTTGAGGTAATTCTGATTTCTATGTCTATGCTGGAGGAGTGAACATTGTAAGCTTTAAGTAAGTGCTTCAGTTTAATGAAATGAGGAATATAACATACTGAGAAATTAAAAGTATCTTGATGTGGTTTTAACAACTTGAGGGAACAGAGTAATTAGACAAATAACCTTATTTATGCAAAATGAAGAGGAACAGAAATAAGTCGAACCATAGAAATGTTCACCAGATTGTGCTGGTCGCCCAGGGGATTTAAAAATAAAAGAATAAAGATCTTCATTAGCAGAAGGCCTTGCAAAATCTGGTTTCTTTTCATTCTGAAGATTCTCTGGTGTCAAATATTATGATTAAAATCCTGAATATCCAATTCTTATAATTGCAACACCAGCTGTTGCCCATCTCCTCTTTCTTCCTAACCATCCTTAGCAGACTTTAATATCCTTGAAGCATTTACCTCTTGTCTAATGATGATTGAACCTGGCCAAGGTACTTGATGAATAATGGGGACTGGCAGACATGCAGCAGGGTTGCAGAAGCTTCCTTTCCTTAGGAAATCAGTTAAAAAGTGACGAAGGCTTTGTTTGTATCTTGCATTTTATGTGTTGGTGGTGCTGGGCGGGTGAAAATGGACTGAAAGCAAAGTTTGCTGCAGCATCTAAGAGAGAAGAGATGTCCAGTGTTAAATGGAAGAGCTGCAGGCCAGCAGCCTGGTCTAGGGGAAGGTGTCCCTGCCCATGGCAAGGGATTGGAACTGGATGGTGCTTGAGGTCCCTTCCAACCCAAACCAGTCTGTATTTTGAGGCTGTGGCTCTACTTATAAACAAATAAACACGAGGAAGTCCAGGGACTGGCTAGAGAGTGCGTGTGTGTGTACCTGCAATAATGTCTCACCTGAGCAAGAGCTGCTTCCTGAAGGCCAAGTGAGGGGATGGCTGAGAAGCCAGACAGGTTTTTTAAGTCTCTGCCAACTCCTCTTAGCCACAGGAGCCCTGCAGGAACAGCTGCTGTTTTCAGACCCTGACATTTCAGAGCTCACACAGCCGCGCTGCTGGTCAACCCAAGAGCAGCTGCTCTGAGCAGCCTCCCCAGGGGCAGGAACACCTGCAGAAGTTCTGTTTAATTGGCATTAAAAAAAAAAAAAAGGAGTGGAGAATCAAAACCTGTCAGTCTCATCTGCTGCTCCTTCCTCCTCCTCAGCTACTTAACACTTTTGCTAAGTTTTCTCTCAGTGCATCAACCATGTTGACCTTAGTAGGTTGGCTTAAGAGGGGAAGAAAAATTGAAAGGATTATCTGATAACCAGGTGGTTCCCATCGTTCAGCATGGAAGCACACATCCTGGGATGTCTGTGGAACAACCTCTCCATTAGAATTCCTATGTTGCTGTCTCGAACCTTTTACAGAGAAACACTTGTGTTCCCCTGTTTAGTCCATTTCTCAGGTGTTAGGATACTGCTTCCATCCCATCCCACTAAATAAAAAATCCCCAACATGCAGAGAGTTTGGTTCATGCCATAGCCAGAGATAAAGATTTCCTGCTGATTGAGACTCCTTTTGCCACCTGCATGTAAACAACTGTAATGATCTTGAAGGGTTGATAGCTTAATCTCCTGGGAATAGTGAAGGTGAAAGGAAAATGTCAGGCTCTGACAGTAATTGCATAAGTATGATTAAGCTAAACTGCTGCCTACAAACTTTGATTGTGGTACAGCAAAGGAAAATGAAAATTATTTCCTGCTTCAGAGCAGCACGGAGAGAAAAATACATCTTAATTTTTAATATATCAAGTGACAGAGGAATGATACCTCAGCAGTTTATTTATATAAATCCATTTGGGGATTTAGAATCAGCTCAAGGAGAGTATTTTCATTGTGCATTACCCAGAGCCATCAAAGCTATAATTTAATTTGGGAGAATGGAAAGAAGAGGAAAATGTGGATTAAAATGGTGCTGTGTGTGTAAATAAAGCAGTGCATAGTGCTAAATTGCAGCAGTATTAGGAGTAAACCATGCTTATTTTGGAAGCTGTGGAAAGACAGCAGAAACATGACCTGTTTTTCTTCTTCTTCTCTATTCTGGAGGGAGATGGGAGTGCTTAGTTCAGCTCAGCAGTGTTTTCATCTGCCTTTGATTCAGCAGTGCTCTCACATACTTACCCTCTCCAGTCCAGATCCACAACTCAGATAATCTGACCCAGCACCACTGACTTTACTGGAATCACGCCAATTTACTCTGTCTGAGAATCAGCCTGCCCTGATTTCTTCTTCTTCCTGAAGCAGTTTGTGGTCTCTTGTTGCCTTGGTTGTTTTTTTTTTTTTTAATTAGATATGTTCTTTCACAGCTTATTAAACCCTTCTTTTTAAAACCTTTTTTTTTTTTTTTGCAGCCCATCAAGGCAACAAAGGTTAATGTGTCAGGTTTTTCTTCCTGATTTAAGTCTTTAGGCTTGACCGAGGCCACCAGGGAATGACTTTTACAAATTGCTCATTGGTTCTGTGAAAAAAACCTAATAACTTCAGAAGAGTTCAGCTAACACACATCAAATAAATCCCCAATGGCTGATAAAAACCAGAACACACTCTCTACTGGAAGATGATAATAGTTCATAGCTGTACCCAGTCTGATCAGCTTTGTGTGTGCTGGGATGCTCAGAATCAAATATTTCAGACAAAACTGCAAGAGAATCTGAAGCTGACAAATGTAGCACAGTTTCAACTGTTCAAAGAACTCCTAATCTTTTTCCTGGAACACTCTTATCTGTAATTTTTTTCCTCAAAATTCTCAGCTCTTTCTTATCCTGCAAAGGGCAGCTGGGTTGATAAACAGTTGGGAATGTGCAGAAGCATTTTCTAATCAATGTACAATACACCCAAATGATTGGTTTTAATTTTGCTTTTACAAGAAAGACAAATTTTCCATAGGAGAAGCTGGTAAAATGTGAAAATAAAACCAAGAAAAATAAATCACGAAGCCTGATTCAAGAAGAAAATAGCAAAAAATCTTTTTTGAGGGAGAGAAGAACAAGAGAAGGAGACAGTCCTGTCCTGGGAGGGAATAGTCCTCCTTTCCCCTTCCTGAGGAGCTGAGGTTTCATCTGGAGTTTAGCGCTCAAAACTCCAAATGTCCTGGAATGAAATAATTACCTCCTTGGGCCAACTTCTTTGCAGGAGCAATGCTCAAAATCAGGCAATTTTATGAGTGTCATATTCTGGTCATTTCTCCAGCAACCTTTGGCAGAGCTTGGAGCAACCTGGTCCGGCGGAAGGTGTCCCTGCCGTGGCAGGGGTGGAATGAGATGATCTTTGAGGTCCCTTCCAACCCAAACCATTCTGGAATTCCACAGAACACGAGGCATGAGGAGAGCTGGCACCGATAACCCCGTGACACAAAGCGTTGGTTGGCTGGCCCTGCTCCATTTCCTGGGGTGGGATTTTCCTCCCCTCTCCTGGGATGCCTGAAGTGCAGATGGGGGTGGGAATTTCACCCCTCAGGGCTTCACTGACCATCAGTGGACAAAGGCAGGCAGTTTTTCAGCCTGGCTTATGTCACCTCCACCGGGTGTCTAATTGAGGATGAGAGGAATTGGATCTCAGCATCCATTGACTGAATTGATCAGACCTTCTCAAGAAGCCCCACGGGAGCAGCTCAGGCAGAAATGTCAATTTTTTGCAGGTGCTTATGAATAGTAAAAGTAAATCCTTTGTGATAGATCTCGTCTCTTTTTTTTTATCACACAGATACCTAGAATCAGCTTTTTAGCCCAGAACCTTCTATTTGCTTCTTTTTTTTCCCCACTTTTTCTCTTTTTTTTTATTATTAAAAAATCTGTACACAAGATCTCTGTTACTCTGGGAATTTCTCTCTGTTGCTCTGGGAATTTCTCTTTTTCTTTTCCATATCCCCCCCTAGAATTGCCTTTTTTTTTTTTTTTCCCCAGGACTCATCATTATTTCCACAGCAACTAATGGGAATTCTCAAACAAAGAATTGTTATTCCAGCTGAAAAATAAGCAGCAGAAGCAGATACATGACTGCAGTAGCAGAGGCACAGTCTGCTCTGCTTTTCAGAGTTTTTGAGCATCCCTTGTCCTGTTTTATTCAAAAGGTATGACTCCAATGTCAGCCTGAGCTAATAAATGTTTTCTTTCCTATCCTTGCTACTAAAAATCAATAATTCAGTAGACTCTGGGAAAAAAACAAAAAGCTCTTGAATCCTAAAATATTAAATTGAAATTTAAATGTGGAGTTCTTGTTCAAATCAGCAAGAAAACTAAAGATAATCCTCCATCAGTACGGAATGGTTTTAATCCAGTTTATTTTCTGATATGGCCTGGAAGGGGCAAGTTATGAAGCTGGTGTCAAACATTTATTAGTCATGAAAGGAAAAAAATATCATTCTACCATTTCACCAGAATGACAATGAATGAAAAAATACTGCTTGCCATGGGTGAAGGAACCTGAGTGTTCCCAGTTGTCATGTTATTTATTGTAAATCTTCGAAAGGAGAGTGAAATTCATTTCACTGAGCTCTACAAAAGCATCCAAACCACCTTCCTCAGCTCCCTCCATGGTCACTGAAAGAAAAAAAGCATCTCCAGGGTGTGATTTTACCTATAGACACCTTATATCTAGTATAATTTTATCCTGTAAGATGAAAGACTAAATTTAAATGCACCCCCAAATTAATTTTTTTCTTTAAAGCTGCAGTTCCTGTGTCAATATGAAGAGAGAAAAAACTTAACTGTAACTGAAAAGGAAAATAAAAGCTTCCACCTTTCCTGATTGTCACGGAACAGCTTTAAAACATGTCATGATGTCTCTGCAGAAATCAAAAAGAAAAATAAAAGGTTTTAATTGCTTTGGAAGTTTTATAATTTAATTATACCTGTGAGGGATTTCATAGCAAGTAATCAGATCCCAAGGAAAAAGTGACAGGACGAGTGGAGATGGCTTCAAGTTGAGCCAGGGGAGGTTTAGGTCGGATATTAAGAAATATTTCATCATGGAAAGGGTTGTGAAGTGTTGAAAGAGGTGCCCAGGGAGTCGCCATCCTTGAAGGTGTGTAAATGATGTGGCACTTGGGGACGTGGCGCAGTGGTAACCCCCGTGTCACTGGAGGAAACGCTTTTGACCCAGACGCTCTTTCAACGGCAATTTATCAGACTTCTCCCAGAAAGTTTGCTCCTGGGATTTCCTGTCCAGCTGGCAGCATGGTGACCTGGCTGGAGACACAAGCCATAGATCAGGTAAAGGTTAGAGGGGCACCCATTTTGCCAGGAAGAGCAATTAACGGTCCTTGTATGGTTGTGGTCGTGGCAGTGGCAAATTCAATTCAGCTGCTGAGATGCTGCTTTGCTGGAGCTTTGCCCAGGGTGAAATGGCACGGACAGGGATCTTGGATCCTCTGCTTTGAGACACACAGAGGATCCCAGTGTCTGTGGTCAGAGAAGTTTCCATATTCTGTGGCACAGCCAACTGTGCTTGCTGTCACGCCGTGACTTGCAGCCCAAATCAGTCACATCAGGACCAAAGATGTCCTATTTTACTTTGAATTTCCAGGAATTAGGGCTGGACACACCTCCCACAGTCACTTCTCAGCTGTTAAGGGTGGTTCATTGGGCCAGATTTTGTGGGGGTCTGTGACCAGAGATCATGGGCACTCCTCAGAGAAGGGGATGTGCTCATTTCTCAGCTCCCACGCTTTCCATCCATGTTATTACCAAGACAACTTCATGAGCTTTACAGATCAAGCAAAAGTCCCTTGGGAATCCCACACCTCTCCTGAGTTGCTGTAGGAAGGCTGGCAGAGTGGAGGGGAGGTGTGGTTAATTACAAAACACTCAAAATCTTCAGCAGAGTGAGGTCAAGGAGAAAGAAATCAAGAATGATGAGAAACAGAAACAGGTTCCCTCAGCGCTGCACTGTCCAGTCTGAGACAGCATAAATCAGGTGGCCAGACTGTGTTTCTTCTCATCACAGGTGTTTTTTGTCATTTGTGTACATCTTAAGACAGGAAAACTTGCAGAAACAAGCATGTCCTGGGAGGAAAGGGGTAAACTAGAGCCATGGAGCTCCTGGAACAGGTCCAGAGGAAAACTATGAAGGTGATGAAGGGACTGGAGCATCTCTG
Organism: Dicrurus megarhynchus; assembly: GCA_013399195.1. Lineage (NCBI taxonomy): Eukaryota > Metazoa > Chordata > Aves > Passeriformes > Dicruridae > Dicrurus > Dicrurus megarhynchus. The sequence goes on from VXAD01007415.1 coordinate 3,829,211, forward strand.
TGATGAGCAAAGGCTGAGAGAGCTGGGGCTGTTCAGCCTCAAGAAGAGATGGTTGAGAGGGGCCCCATCCCTGTGTGTCCCTGTCTGCAGGGAGGGCTCAGAGCAGGGACCAGACCCTGCTCCGTGGGGTCCAGCAAAGGGACAGGAGGAATGGGCAGGAACTGATCCCAGAAACTCCACCTGAACATGAGGCAGAACTTCTTCCCTGTGCAGTGATCATGGGAGGGTTTGCTTCATTCCCAGGGATTGTGGCAAGGCAGGTGCCACACAGCTCTCTGAACCCTCTTTGTCTTTTTAAAAAAATTTTATTTGCACTGGGGACACCTTTTTAGCACTGCAAACTTTCACTGAAGATGGAAAGTGGCAGCATTTTGTCAGCCAGCTCCCTGCTGGATACATCCCATTTGGCTCCAGGACTTGTACACGTCCAATTTACCAGGAGCAGGGGTTTGCTAGACTCCCAAATCCCCAACGCAGGGCTTAAATTCCCTTCTCTCTGAGAAGAGAGACATTTTTTTTGTTCCTCTCTGAATCCATCAACGTAATTATTATGAACAGCTACAGCTGAGGCAAACAGCATCTACAACATTTCAATTAATGCTCTATTGAAAACACTTAGGACTGCATGTATCCACTCCAACCCTCCCATCCAGCCACATTTTTCCCCTCCCAGTCTTCAAACGAGCCAGATGGAAGGAAAATTGTGTGCAGCAAACTTCCAGGTCAGCACCGTGGGGCATGGAAAATGGATTGACACTGCACATAGCACAACAGAAGCTAATTTTGCTTCGTCTCTTTGGTCCCTACTGAGCAGCTGAATCAGTGCCTGACACAAAACAGCTCACGGTGACAAGTGGCTTTGTCTCTCAGTGTGGCCTGATGTTTAGCTCACCTTGCACGGTCCAAATATTTACCCGGAACCAGCATGGGTTGTGGATGCTGTTGTTGATGAAGATTAGACAATTTTGTGGAATTTTCTACTCCCATCTGGCATGGAGCCCTCAAAGGCTGTTGGAGACCCAAAAAAATTCATGAAGTACAGCTCGGCCTGGAAAGGGAGTTCCTCATCTTCCTGAAGGGAGGTTGGAATGATGTGGGGTTGGTCTCTCCTCCAAAGTAACAAGAGACAGAACGAGAGGAACTGATCTCAAGTTGCACCAAGGTAGGTTTAGATTGGATTTTAGGAAATATTTTTTTGCAGAAAGGGTGGTCAGATATTGGAGAAGGCTGCCAAGGGAAGTGGCAGAGTCACCATCCCTGGAGGAATTTAAAAGATACGTGGATGTGACACTTGGGGACAGGGTTTAATGGTGGATTTGGCAGTGTTGAGTTAATGGTTGAACTCAGTGATTTTATCAGTCCTTTCCAACCTAAATAATTCTTTGATTCTACAAAATCTCACCTTTTCTGGCTAGGGACACCAGGGAGAAAGCAACAGTTCTTTCCTGAGATGAAGGGAAAGAGAAGTGTCAGAGCACAGCACATCTACTTCACGCCAGGGAAAACCTCCCTGAGGTGAAGAATTCTCAGATGAAGTGGCCTCATCCTCTGTGCCAAAGCTACAGACTGAAAGGGCCAAAGCTAAAAAGGAATCTGCTCTGTCACCTGCAGCTGATGTTTTGCACAGCTGGAAGTCGGGGATGAGCTCAGTAAAAACAGACACTGACATTACAGACATTTAACTCTGGGGTGGGCACCACCCTTTATGGTCAGACCTAGGATAGGATTCTCATTCCTAAACAAAATTTCTTGCCCTGTCAGCTCCACAGCTGTGCTCCAGAAGGACACAAAATTTCTCCACATCCTGCCAAGTTTGCCAGGCCTCTGTGGATGCCTGGTACCCACAACAGGTGAGCATCCCTAATGCCAACAGTCACTTCCACAAAGGTAAATAAATGGATCTCTCCCCTGAAGTCTAGCAGGATAAATCTTACCCACATGGACTCATCCACTCCCATTCCTGGCTGTGTTTATAATTGGTCCCCACACAGTTGGAATAAAATTCCTGTTTTGTCAGAAAAGAAAAAAGAAAAATTGCTCCTTGTTTAAGACATGACTTTCTTCCATTCTCAAAGGGTTCCCTAAATGGAAACAAGCTGAAAAACTAGCAATGACAAATGTGATTAATGTGTTGGAAGAGCTGGTAGTTTTAATTTCTATTGGAAAAACTTTTTTATTCAAATAATGGAATGAATTTTGAAATATATTTTTGCTGAAAAATTAGTCAGTGGTAAAATTCTAACCAGCTTCCTTTTCCTTCCTAGAAACATTTTGTCCCATAAATGGGGGGAGGGTGGAATTATTTGTTTCTCTGCCTTTCTAGGTCATAATTTTATATTTTTAAAGCACCCCCTTCACACAGAGTTATTTCCTTGTCATGGGGATGAGATATTAGGTGCATTATATGAAAAAACTTGCAAGCAACATCTTACAAAACTGATATTAATTTACTTTAGTGAACACCTTAGGAAAACCTCACAGGAAGATTAAATCAAACCTCCCTAGCAATTTCAGCAAGGTATTCCCTGATAAGCACAAGAACTTCATAAATAACAGTAAAATTCACTCCTCACTTAAGGATCCTATAAATTTTACCAAACAACAGTTGGATTGTCATTCTTTATCCTTCAATTATTTCACAAAGGGTCATGATATTATTTTTTTAATTTTTAAATAGTGGTGGTGATGATGATGATGATCCCCAGTCCCATGAGGATCCTAAATACTTCCTAAATAACATATACGTCCTAAGTACATCTCAAATAACCCAGGGTGCTGAAAAACCATTGGAATCTTGCATTAGGAACAAAGCTCTGGGAATTTAATGACAGGCATTAAAATTTTAGAAAAAATTTGTTTGTTGGTCTAATAAAGAGCCTGATCAGAAGGGATTAAGAATAAGGTCACTAAAAACTAAAATTATGGAAAAGTGAAAAATCAAAATTATGACACACTGGAAACCTAAATTTTAAAAGCATGTGCCTAAGGTCTCCGTGTTTTTGCCAAACCTCCTGAAAATCTTATTTTCTTCCAGAACAGGACTTAGGTTTGAAAAGAAGAGAGAAGTAAGAGGAAGTTCTTCAGGGGAAAGCAGCAACAACCTGCCAGAAGGTAGAGATGGGAATCAAGAGGATGACAATAAAAAATTCCTGCCCATGTGAAAAAGTTGGCAATAGAAATGTTATTTATAGAGCACAGGGGTGTCTGGAGTGCTGACCATAACTAAGCACTGTGCTGTTGAGTTATTGGCATTTTAAGCAACAAAGCAAGGATGAAACCACAAAAGTCATTTCCTTCCAACACCATTCCAGCTCATTGGATTTGATACCTATTCTGCAGCCGTGTGTTCTCAAAAAACATGTTGTGCCCAGCATGGACTGAATAAAAACACTCACTTCTGGATGAGGTTTACAACCTTCTCTGGCTGAAAGCTCACTTTTTTTTTAAAGCATGGAATCCTAAACACCAGAAGACATTTTCAGGTAAATTTTCCTTTCAGGGGGAAATGGTGTGACAGGCATAACCTGAATTTTTCATGACAGAAAAATGTATGAAAAATTAAAAATGTTCCATAAAGGTAAAACCAAAACATTTTTTTCTAGACCAGGGAAAACAGAGGAAGAAAGGGAGATGAGAAAAAATGTGAGCATGAACTCTTGTAATATGGTCATAATTAAAAATACAAAACCTAGGACAGTAAGGTCTTAAGATCTATCAATTTATTCTGCAAGGGGAGTAAAAAGTGTGGTCTTTGAAGAAAAAGAGTGAACTTGATCGCCGAAATTCACATGTGGAGGCCATCACCCAGAAGTGACAAAGATTCACAAAGATTTACAGGGATCTTCCCCTGTGATCTTCTGCTTGGGCTCTTCCATGTGCTCGGAAAGAGGTTTCTGCAAGGACCCAGAATACCTCATTATCTTGCTATAAATGTTCTTTTCACAGATACCTGCAAATATTTTGCAGTCTGGTCAGCTGGGGATCATGACCCATGCTACTGATATTTCATATCGACCAATAACTTCTTTGGAAATTAAATAATCCCCAAATAAGGTTTTCTCTGTGTTCTACCCTTTCCATCACATGGTCCTGAAACAGCAGCGTCACGGGAATTGAGAGGACCAGGCAGAGGCAGCCAAAATCTGAATTTCTTGTTTTCATAGGAGTTTTAGGAAAGACTCAGCTCACGCCAGTGCAAAAACCTGTAAAATATTCCTGCAGGCAAGAGACAGATAACCTTGTTTATTGTGATGTTAGAGTCTGCTGGATAATGGGACAGAACACGCACGTACCTCTAACAAGGTTAACGGGTTTGACAAAATGGCAACTAAGTCTTGTCAGACACGGGGCTGTTTTCCTAATTCATAATTTATAGCAGGTTACAGGAGATTTAATAACACCAGCCAGTGACAGAAGGGAGAAGAAGGAGATTTTTAGCTGAGACTTTGAGATGTGTGTAAATGGAACGAGCGTGACCCAAAGTGGGTGGTTTAATTGGTCAGAAAAACTTGGGAATCTCCGCAGCCTCTGAGGATAAAGAGGCAATGCTGAGTTGTGAGCAGTATCAAACTTCCTTCCTTGAAGGTGCAGAATATGAGCTTCTGCTCCAGGCTCAGTGGAGACATTGGTCCTAATCAGAGCAACAATCCCTAAAGTTTTGCCAGATTTTGTGGCAATGACTAAATCTGCCAAATAAATGGCACGTGAAATTCATCTTTTGTATTGTCCTCTTAAAATGTGTGATCTCTGACCCACGTAGAGAATAAGAGCCTGCTGAAGTGAGAAGATTCAGTTCTCTCTAGATCTATGCTACAAAGTCTTTTGTTTGCTTTTAGCTTCTTCTGAGCATTGTTACACCCCACAGTTTAATATATATCTATTAAAAAAACCCCAAACATAAAAATAAAAACAAATCAAATATAAAACAACTATTCATGCCAACTTCTTGTAAATGAGTAAAAAATATTTTCTATGAACAAGCAAAATGATCTGACCCATTTCTTTTACACACCACGTAAAGAAAGAGAGAAGGATGAGAAAAAGCAAAAGGTGGGAAGAAAAACTCAATTATCTTTATTTCAGAAAACAGTATTTGGCAAAGTTTGAGATAAATTAAAGAGGATATGTAACACTTTGGTTTTTAACCTTGACTACAGGAGAAGAGGCTCAGGGGGGACCTTCTGGGTCTCCACAACTCCCTGACAGGAGGGTGCATCTGGGATGGGGTCAGGCTCTGCTCCCAGGGAAAATGGGACAAGACAAGAGAAAATGGCCCCAAGTTGCACCAGGGCAGGTTCAGTTTGGATATTAAGGAAAATTTCTTCCAGGAAAGAATTGTCAAGCATTGGAAGAGGCTGCTCAGGGCAACGGTGGAGTGACAATCCCTGAAGGGATTTGGAAAAGGTGTGGACGTGGCACTTGGGGACACAGCTCAGTGATGGGCTTGGCACTGTTAAGTTCCTGTCCAGCCTCAACGATCTTAAGGGTCTTTTCAAAATTAAATAACTCTGTAACTCTCTGACATTCAACCCACGCTGAGCCTGAGCTCACTGATTTGTTCTGGCTGAAGCACCTCCTTCAGAAAGACATTCTATTTTTATTTGAAGGCATCAGAAAGGAAGAATATTTGACTTAACTTTGAGTTGTTTACTGAGTACTAAAAACATCCTTTATTTCTAATATGAACTAATCTGGCTTCAACTTCCAGCCACTCCTCCTCTGTCCTTTACAGTTAGGTTAAAGAGCTTATCAGGAGGCCTTATTTCCTTCTGAGATGTTATATTCATATATTATCTGACCATTATCAACCTCCTCTAAGTCACGTTGTGATAACCAAAACAGACTTTTCGTTTGTCTTTCAGATCGTGATTTATACAACTGAAAACCAATTTTTTCCAATAGAAATATCTCTACTGGAATTATTCCCTCTTGACTCTTGGCAGCCACTGAAGAGCCAGTGAAAAGAGCCAGTGGAAACCAGGACACGATTTCTCTCACCCTGAAATAAATATCTGAAATACGCCACGTGACTCACACCTGAAAAGGGCCTATTTCTTCCCACTGACTGTGAAATGAGCTGGGCCTGACCTGCTCAGCAGCAAATGCCAGTTTTGCAGATAAATGGTGTCACACATGTTCTGTATCTTTAGCAATTTTTGTTCTTTTTCAGCAGCAGCGCACAAGGACGTGCAGTTTTCCTGGATGAATTCCACAGGAACAGTATAAGGAGCAAAAATAACACATTATTCTCCTCTTCGCTCAGCCAATAACCACTCCCACTCTTTTTTTTTTTTTTTTTGCAGAGACAGACAAAGAGGATCACATTGAATCTTCTCTCCCCCTGCAACCTTTTTTTAAATAACTGCTTGTCAAAACACACACTTACAGACACACACTGTTCTTCCATTCCTAATCCTCCAGTGTGGAACTCTCCAAATTACAAGGAACCATTGCACTGGCCCTCTTGGATTCAAGTGCCTCATTTGCTGTTATTTGATTATTTGCTGGGAAAGAAACCACATTTAGAAGTAACTTTTTTTTTCCTCTTTCCATGAAAGCACAGATTTAATAATGGTCAGCATCCTTGATAATGCTGGTCATTAGAGTTATCTTGTTCTATCTGTCTCTGGGCCTGCATTTCATCTTCCATCAGGTCTTATCAGGATGCTGCAGCTGTCAATTAACCTCATTATCTGCAAGGGAAAAATAGACCCAGAACTGCTGGCTCATGTGATATCTGCAGTGGTGATTAGAGGAAGATTTGGCCGTGTGAAAACAACTCTGTTTACGAGTGAAGAGCCTGCATTTTGTATTGCAGTCCTGAGCTCCCTCCCTAATCAATGCCTTTGTGTGAGGCTGAGGATACCTCTGCATCGTTTGAAATCGTGGCCACATTTATCATCAGTGAGAGGAGAGGAGAGGAGCATTCCAACCCTCCCTCTTCAAGCTCTTATATTTGTTGGCTTACCAACCAAAAATGCTTTCCACATCCTTAATCTCCTTTAATAGATTTTTAAGGTTGGCTGCTGCCAGTTAGGATAGACACTTGAAGTATTTTAATATTTATTATATTTAGAAAAACCTCCCCGTTTTGCTTTAATGGGAATGACGTCTTTGATTCCTTCCACACGTCACCCTTACTTCACTGGACCTCTGTACACACCAAGTAAATGCTGCTACTGCTCATGAGTGCTGTGAAAAAGGAAAAAAAACACCAGAACCACAAACCAAACCTGTCTGGGGCTTGGGGACCCCAGGCACCACTTTTGTGCCATCACTGCTTTGCCCTTCCTCACGCTGATCTGCACAGGCTCACGATGTGCAGCTCAGGGACATGGCGAGGCAGAGATAACCAGCCCAGCTCAAAACCTGCCAGGAACCAGACAAGCAAAAACACCCTGTAACAAATCCCAGGCACTCAGGGGCAGCCCAGCATCCATTTGCTGTGTGCCACAATTGTTGGCTGTTCCAGAGTGAGGCTGGCAGGGATAATTCCCTGATTTTAGGCATGGCATTTTTTACAACGAGGGTGGTGAGTCCCTGGCACAGGTTGTCCAGAGGAACTGTGGATGTCCCATCCCTGGAAGTGTCCAAAGCCAGGTTGGAGCACCCTGGTCTAGCAGAGTGTGTCCCTGCCCATGGCAGGGGGTTGAATGAGATGACCCTTAAAGGTCCTTTCCAGCCCAAATTCTTCCATGATTCCATCATTTTTTCTCCATCCATCAGCTGTCTGAGATAAAAGAGACTCTTGTGATATTGGACACATTGACAAGGCCCTTGGAGGACAAGTGGATGTTCTTCATGTTCTCCCGAGGCAGATGCAGGTGCGCACGTCCTTGGCTTATGGTCTCACCGCTCCCCACCTCAGGATGGGTTTAGTGGTGGATGAGGAATTATTGCCCAGCAAGGTCCAGCTGGATGTCTTGAATTATTCTGAAAAATATGCTGGGAAAATATTCTCAGGCCTTGACTGGAAAACTTTGGCTAAAAATCACTCCTTGAAAAACACATTTGCCAGAGTGAGAGGAGGTTTAGAATCATAGAATCACAGAAACATTGGGGTTGAAAAGACCTCTGAGATCATTGAGTCCAATGGTTAATTCAACACCGTATTCATCACTAAACCCTGTCCCCAGGTGCCACATCCACAGGTCTTTTGAACACTTCCAGAGATGATGATTCCACCCCTTCCCTGGGCAGCCAATACCTGACCATCCTTTCAGAGAAGAAATCTTTCTGACTATCCAATTTAAGCCTCTCGTGATGCAACCAGAGGCCGTTTTCTGTCATCCTGTCACTTGTCACCTGGGAGAAGAGACCGACCCCCCCCTCACTACAATCTCCTTTCATGGAGTTTGTTACATGGTAGGAAATTAAATCTATTTGGTTGACATTTCTTTGAGATCAGTACGTTCAGGATGTTCAGAAGGTGTTAACCAGACCTCAGAAAGCCAAGGCTGTAGGAGAATATGATTGGAAGTAGCTGTTCTGCTGATGAAGAGTTGGTGAAGAGATAAAGTCGGGTCCCTAAGTTACACTACTGAGCATATTTTGCTTGATGAGACACTTTTTTCCCCGAGAAAATTTGCTATTCTCAGAAGATTTCTCAAATGTTATGTATCCTTTCAAAGTCTTGGGTTCTGGAGTTTTCTCCGCACCACCACCTTTAATTAGCTAATGTTCAGATTATGTTGCTCCTTCCTCTCAGTCTGAATGTGATTGATATGAAAATGCAGCTTAATTGTCCCTTGGACACATCAGACACAGCCATTACATCGAACAGAGGCTGTTTGAGCCCAGAGGATTTGTTAGCATTGAGCCAGCATGAAGGGAATGATGTTCCTGATGCCTTCAGGGTCACCTCTGGGCCAGGAGGAGATTATTGGAGCCCAGGCTTATACATTTGGAGGAGCAAAGTCTCCTGGTAAAAACTTTCTGTTATCTGGAGGGAGAAAAAAAAAAAAAACAACAAAAAGCCAGGCAGTCTTCCTCCCTCCTTTCCTGTCCTTCCTCTTAATTTTTCCCTTGGAAAAAAATGATACCCAACTGTTTAGGATTAAGGAAGAGCAGCACTGTGTGGAGAAAATAAGAGCAAAGCAACATTGTGCAAAGTCCAGTAGAAACCTCCAAGGGTGGAAGTCCCAAGAGCATCACCAGAATCAAAGATGCTTTTTTTATAGACGAGCTGTAGCAAATGCCTCTGTGTCAATCAGGCCTATCCACAGTTCTCCAGCTGAAGGGGTGTTTTCCATGCACATGGACCTGAGAGACCCTTGAAGGGCTGGCACAGGCTCTGACACCACCATTTTCCGGTCTAGTCTTCATCCTTTCCAAATTTTCCACTTGTTAAATAACCGCTTCTTCCACTCTCTGTGCTGCCACGTGCAGCTGTGAATATACAGTTCCCAATTTCCACCAAAATGTGGCTTTGAACGGAGTTAAATCCACCTCTGCTTTGTTGGCAGCCAAGGCCTCCCTGCCCTGAAGGTGGGGTTGATGTCATTGCACTCATCCTTTCCTGCCTGTGCCGTTTTCCAGTGGCCTGGAAAGCAATAATTTTGGATTACTCTAAAAATCACTTCTCACCCATTTTCCCTGATTGTGGTAATTACACAGCTGAGATGTTTTGTAGGCTTAAATTTGCTACATAGCACTGGAGAGGCTAAAAATGCCCAGGGGTTCACAGATGATCAAATATTGAAAATCACTGCTGAAGGAACACACTGAAAGAAACAAGAAAATAGGCAAACTGCTTCCTTGGGTTTTCCAGGCTCATTCCTGATGAAAAGTGAGCATGAGCAGCACGGCCAGGCTATTTAGGAAATTCTAGGCCTCTAAATGTCTTTTCCAGGAGGAAATGGCCTCTAGCTGCTCCATAGGAGGTTCAGGTTGGATATCAGGGAGAATTTCTTCCTTGAAAAGGCGACCAGGCAGTGGAATGGGCTGCCCAGGGACGTGGTGGAGTCTCCATCCCTGGAAGTGTTCAAGAAACAACTGGATGTGGCACTCGGTGCTCTGGTTTGGTTTGTCTGGTCTGGTTTGGGTGTTTGGTCACAGGTTGGACTTGATCCTGGAGGTCTTTTCCAACCTTAAAAATTCTATGAATCTTTAAAATACTTTTCTATTCATCAGCCATCTCAAATCTATAAAACATTCCCCTCTCTTGCTATTTTCATTCTCTACCACATCGACATTAATACTCATCTGTGCACGAAAACTGCTTTTATGTTTGGAATGAATCAAAGTACATAGGAAGGAGGGCATGGGGCTGTCTGAGCATCACCTTGGCCCTCTATCCCTTCTCTAACAATGAATTATCCATGTGCTGAGGTGCTGTTTGCAGGTGCTGTGCCTCTCTTCCCAGACCCAGCTTTTCAGAGGTGCAGAACACAAACCCTGCTCTGGCTGCCCGAGGGCACTGCAGGGCTCTGTGCTGAACCATCTTCCAAGCACTGAGGATAATAATTATTATTTCACCAACACTTTGTTTGTTATTCAGGAATCCCCAGGCTGTTTTGCTTCCCCCCACAGAGCCAATTCCGACTCACATTGCAAATTTCTGCCTAGGATTCTAAGGAGATGCTCAGAAGTGCTTCAAATGATAATGATCGCTGGCAATTTTACTGGGAGACAATTCCATGCAATCTAAATGATTGTGTTAAGCCAGCCTGCTTGCCTGTCATGATTTGGAAAGCTCTTTGGAAAAAAAAAAGGTCTGAAAGAGATGTCCACAAAAATTGCGGCTCTAAAGGTTATAAAGTCTTTATTACCAGTGCCGACATTCCTGATTGGTTTTTTTTCCTAGACTACCAATCCATGTTCATTCAGAGCATTTCATTATGGCCCTGAAGTGTAAAACAGCAGAATGGATAGAATGGTGTGCTTTATTGCTCTTAAAAAAGAACTAGAAATGAATAAAAGGAACATTTAGAGTTAGAGGCGCTGCAGCTGGATTGTGTTTTCACGCTCGTTGCAGAAAACCGGCTCCGTGGTTCATTGAAATATTTATCAGCAGAGCAGATGCTTCAGAATTATCCAGGATAATCACAAATATATAGAAAATCAACTGCAACTTTGGCCTCTCCATGCTGATAGCAAAGCCTTAATTCAGTGTGGGTGACCCTGGGCTGAAGTGTCCTGGGAAAACATCAGTGTCCAGGGATTATGCAGTTATAACTCACGTGTGTGTCAGCATCTGCTTCCACGAGATGGAGGAAAAACACTCTGGAGTTCAGAGTTGTGTTGTTGTTGGTGCTCTGCAGGGGAAACCAGTACCACGATTGCCATTGTTAAATGGGGAAACTGAGGAAGAGAAGGAGAAATGAGCTCACACCATCACTGTCACAACTTCAGCTCAGGTCTTCTATTCACCAGACACAGCCATCACTTCAGAAAAAAGAATAACCTCGGCTTAATTCTTAATGTATTTGCAGGATGTGCATTTATTGCTTAAAAAACCACACGGAGAAGTTGTTTTGAAAGATGAAATGGTGCTACAGCAATTTTGCAATATGTAAATTCCTGCTGCCTGTAGATCTAATGGTATTAAGTCTGCACGTACTTGGTGAAAAGCCAAGGATGTCATGGGAGACATCTGAGGGATGTACTTTATCTTCTGCTGTAAAAGCACTTAAAATCAGCATGAGCAATGTGTATTATTACAGGAATTATTGACCTTATTTGCACTGAGTGGATGTACATATGGAAGAGCAGGCTGTAGTGATAGTCCTTCCATGTTTATAAATGTAAACATTTATACTGCAGACATCTTCACTTTGTGGAATAAACTCCTATTTTTACTTTCAGCAGAGATGAGCTATTTTAAGAATCTCTTCACTAAGAGAAAATGGGTTGAATCCCAGACTTGTATCTTTGCCAATGTTTCTAAACCTTTCATTCACCACTTGTAAGGATGGAGTAAGTTTGCTCCTGAGGGTTGTGAGACACTCAGTTACCATGGAATCATAGAAACATAGAATGGTTTAGGTTGGAAGGGACCTGGAAAAATATCCAATCCCAGCCCCTGCCATGGGCAGGGACACCTTCCACTATCCCAGGTTGCTCCAAGCCCCGTCCAGCCTGGCCTTGGACACTTCCAGGGATCCAGGGGCAGCCACAGCTTCTCTGGGCACTCTGTGCCAGGGCCTCCCCACCCTCACAGGGTGGGATTTTCTTCCCAATATCCCATCTAAATCTACCCTCTTTCAGTTTAAAATCATTCCCCCCCCACAACCTATCATGATCTGCCTGTGTAAAAACTCTGATTAAATGACAAAAACAGCACCTTTAAAGCAGCAGCACAGAAGCCAGAGGAATGAAAAAGAGCAATGCAAACAGCTACAGTTGGATAAAGTGCAGAGATCAGAGCTGATTGAAGAAAGGATGCTGCAACCTTTGTACAAGGGTTTAGACTAAATTGAGTAAGAGAGGGATTAGGTTTTAAGGCAGGCATTAAGTGAATTTGTTATGCTGATGGGAAAAACTAAAAAGACAGAAAGTATTTGTCTTGGGCATAGGCAGATCTGACTCTTGCTAATCTTGCTAGTGCAGGGGGAAAAAAACCCAACTCCTAAACCACCAATTTTTAGGATGAGAACGTGTTATATCCACCTTATGTTGTGTCAGCATCTCAGAATCAGACAATGAGTGCTTTGATTGAACAGAGAGCAGAAACAAAGCTGGTATTTAAAGTAAGTAACGTGTGAGGAACTTTTCATTTAAAATGTAAAATATGTGCAGAGTTACACTGAATTTTGAGATAGTCTTGCTGTGACAAAAATACAAAAGAAGTTATATTAAACCCACTGAATTTATTCGCTGTTTATTGTAAGGCTATGTAAAGCAAGTATAAATGATTAATAGAAATGGAAGTGAGACAGTTCAAAGATAAAAGAAAGTGCTAAAGAATCATTTTGGGGGAGCTTTTCCCTGAAGTGACACTGCACCATGTCTTTCTGCCACGTGAAATACGAGGCCTTTTGTTCTGCATGACTTTGATTTTTGTAATTAACTCACTCTCTGTTTTGCTTTCTGGAACAGGTATTTCTCTGTGTAACTCTAATAATGAGCCTTGTTACTGTTGAGGGAGAGCTGCCAAAATCAGGTTATCCATCACCTGTTTAAAGAAAACATAAGAAATTCAAAATGTGAAGTGATAAATTTCAGAATAGAGTAGAAATCCAGACCCAAATAAGAAGAGAGGGTGGTGGTTTTATTTATTTGCCTGTTTCTTTGAATGTTATTAATTACCTCAGAAAACAAGATGAATGGATTTTCTTTTTCATATTTTGAGAATATAGGATATTATTGAGTATATTTTGAGAATATAGGAATGTCCTATATTCATCAGATCCATTGCTTGTCTAATCCAGTCTTCTCTTTGCCCAGAAAAGGTAAATTAGGTGAAAATGTAAGAATCTGATGTCTAGGGTAATATATTTTGTTATTTTTGCCTTGACCTTTAGCAATTGCAGACTGATTAAAGCTGTCAAGTTTTAACATACCCTACTAAATTTATTTCAATATTATTAATATTTCCTCTGGATAATCTTGGCAATTCTTTTTAATTTTCCAATCCCTTTGGTTTTAAACTGTACTCTTGCTCTCTGTCATTTTTTATGGAAATGTGTTCCATCACTGAAAATTGTCTTATGAAATATTTCCCTTTATCAGGGTTAAGTTCTACACCTTCCCGTTCATCTGGCACCAGAAGCCATGAAAATTTATTCATTTATTGAAGTCAGTGATTTATTTTTGGAAAAAGCATCTCCTTTAAGTGTCAAACGGACTCGCCTTGGAGATATCCAGCGTGGGATTCGTCTCACCCACCTTTGGATGTTGACAACACAGGTTCCTTACAGTCAGTGGAGAGAAACAGCACTTTTAGGATATGGTTTTTCTCATTTATTCACATGCCTCCCTCAGGTTGATGTGATTCATGCACTGGTTTCTGGCGACCATGAGTGAGATTTCTGTGACTAGGCAGGGAAACAAGGATTAGTTCAGCTACAGGCACCTCCACCGCAGATAGATCCAACCTTTGATCAGATGAATCCCTCAGATATTACAAACCTCCCTCTTTCTCTGGGACATTATTGCAGTGGTTACTTTTCCTAGTTCTTTTTTTATTTCTGAAATGCGTTTGCTTGGCTTTTGCTTCCTAACTTTGGCTTTTCTTTTCTCTTCTGTGTTTGACAGGGCCCAAGGAGAAAGCGTTCTTCTGCTGTGAATATTTTATCTAATTTATTGTTTTCGTACGTTCATGTTAGAGGAGATGAAGACAGAAATTTTGGATGAACCTGCCTTTGGTTGTTTGCACAGAATTTTGTGGCTGCCCCTGGATCCCTGGAAGTGCCCAAGGCCAGGCTGGACGCTGCTTGGAGCAACCTGGGCTAGTGGAAGGTGTCCCTGCCCATGGCAGGGGTGGCACTGGATGAGCTTTAATGTCCCTTCCAACCCAAACCATTCTGTGATTTTGTGATTTTCATGCTCAGAGAAGGGAACAGAGGCCACAGTCTCCTGTAGGAGATCAGATTTTATATCAATGTACACTAAAATGCTAAGGGTTTTATACAGCATGGGAACAGCAGAAGAGATTTCTGCTAGAGAAGGAAAAAGATTTTTAGCTTTGTCATATTCCATTTAAGAAAACTGGCTTTCAGCCAAGTGCAGGGGAAGAAAAATTACACAGAAAATAAAAAATACAGGAAAAAAGCAGGGGAAAACAGAACATATCTGAATGCAATTAGCAGTTACACTCCAGTGACAAAGCATATTCCGTATTTCAGAGTCTGGCTTACTAAATGATGATAAACTACCAGCAGCAGCAGACACAGCTACTCCCTTTGTGTAAGCACAAGTAGGAGATATTTTGTAATGGCTAAAGCTGCATTTTCAATCCCTGATTTATCTTGGAAATTGCTATTTCACATATAAATTCTATATAAATGCAGCACCCAGGACCCAAGACAGTGTATTAAGAAAAAAAAAAAAATGTAATAAAAGAGTAAGAAATTGAGATAATGAAGTTCTGAGAGAAATACGAAACAAAGAAAATTTTGTCTCTAGATAAAAGATGATTCCACATAAAGAATGGCATCAGGTGAAACAGCAGAGGCATCACTTCCTCATGGAAAACTCCATGAGTTGTATTTTCAAATGTAGCCACGGGCTCCTTCCATTAAAACCTCTTCATGATGGCTTGGCTAACCCAGACTTGACGCTCAGACCTTCTGCAGTCCTCACTGGAGGGTCATTTGCTTCCGTTTGAAGGAAAAGAGAATTTTTTGGTCTTCTAGAGCTGAAAATTTTTCCAGTTGTCCTCCTCCAGCAGTGGAGAATCTCCCTCCAAAGTGCTTCATGCAAGAAGAGAAGGCCAGATGTAAAACTGAAGGCATTTTGAGAATCAAAGAGCTTGAGCACCGTTGGATAATCCTCACCTCACCAGGAGTGCAGCAAGGAATGAGCTCAAGACATCCTGTCAGAGCAATTAAAAGAAAAACACTTGGCTGCAGGGTTAGGGGAGCAATCTGTCTGTGCCTGCAGATGAAGGAAGGCAGAACTGTCCCGAGTGGCAAAACCAGCTCGTAAATCAAGAGAGTTCAGATGGGGAGCGCGACCTTTGAATTCAGCCACAAGTTGGTCATTAGTAATTTTAGCAGGAACTGTCTAAGGAGGACGTCTTGCATCTTCCAGCGGCTGAAAAAGGCGGCTGGAAGATGAGGGAAGGTCTGTGAGTCAGTTCAAGGAGGGAGTTGGGGAGATCAGTGACTTCTTCTTCAAATCTGCTTCATTATTGTCTTTATTAAGCTTTAAGTAAGGAGATATTCTCTCAGCCAGGGCTTAGGCCACAAACCCTCAGACGAACACTCTGCAGCACAAAAATTCTCAGCTGGACTCCCCTTCAATCCTCTTCAAGATCTGAAAGTTGAGTATTTTATTAGATGGCTTTTAAAGGAAGACAATAGATTCTGATATTTGGATAGGATAATGCACCTGAAAAGAGACTTCTGCTCATCAGTCACACTCAGATAAATATCCAGGAATGTCTGAATGCTTGGTGGAAGGTTTTTTCCATGCTTGTCAACTAGCAGGAACCACAGATACTGTCAGCCTTTTGAGAACATTTATTTCTTCAAATATATGTAGTTTAAGCTCCTTATCTCGCTAAAATCAATACCCATATCTCACTACAATCAATATCCACCATTCTAAGAACTGATAAGGAATACTCCTTCGGCCTGTATTTATTTATGGTTTCATTTCTTTGGAAACAATCACAAATTCTTATTAAACACAAAAGCTTTGTGTATATTGAGCTTCTTTACAGCTGTAGGTGGGAATTAAGACAGAGTTATCAATTAATCTGTCTGAAGACCACCAGTTATTGATATTTGGATTATGAGAGAAGGCACGGATTTATAGTCCATGTTATTTTAATGCTGCTTTTCACAATTCTTTCTACAGAGTGTCAAAAACTTTGGTCAAGAAATAAATCTTTGTAGTAACTTTTCTGGTGAAAAAAGGTGTTTGAAATTCTGTTTTGAGAAATAAAAAACACGTTGTTAAATTTGGGGATTTTTTAAATTAAATATCTGTTTGGGAAATTGAAAATATCCCTGAACAAATCACTGACTTCTGGTGCTACTTAAGGACAAGCCTCTCGTTGTGCTATCTCACCACTCCTCCTGCCACCACCACCCCCCAACAAACAAAACAAGACAAGGAGAAGACAAAAATATTTCACTGGAAATTTCAATTTTCTCTTCCAAACCTCCCGCTGACCCTTAGGGGGACATAAGTGACAGCTCAGAGCCTGCCCCTGAGACCTTCTGAGCACTTTGTTGCAGCTTCCCATTTCTGGCCAGTGCTGCCAACACCCAGTCCATCTTCTTCTCTGTGTTCCTACAGACTGCCCTGAAAAGGGGTGGAGTCACCATTCCTGGAATTGTTAAAAAATGATGTGGATTGGCAATTGAGGACATGGTTGAGTGGAGAACATGGTGGTGGTGGTGGGTTGGCAATTGTGATTGGTGATTTTGAAGGTCTTTTACAACCTTAATGATTCTTTGATTTTTAAAAGGCAGAAAACTCCATTTATCTGTGTTTGTTCTTGGATGTGAATGGATGGAAAATTGGACTTCCAGGAGCAAAGAAACTGAAGAGAAATCCTGGGCTGGCTCTCACCTCGACTGTGGGAATAGCTGGTGTCTTCCATGTGAAACTTGAATTTCCCTTTGGATATGACAACAGGAGGTTCACAGGCTCACCATGACAAAAACCAGAGCCCCAGCTTGGGCTTAAAGTGCAGTTTGAACAGCAGACTCATTCCACACTCCTGTGGAACTGGAAGTTGTCCTCGTCAGCTTTATTTTCTGTCAGACATAAAGCACCTTTTTGTGCTCTTTGAGACTTTGCATGTCTTTTCCTCCTGATAAAGAGGTGCTGTCAGATAATAACATACAATTCCTTCAGTGGGTGCCAAGTATGGGAACACAGTGTAAACATTGTTGGTCTCCCTTCCAATTCCAATTTTATCCAGGTTTCAGAAGGAGAGACACTCCCAGATGTTTCTGAAGTCCCCTGATGGTCACAGGAGGGCTCTATCCCCAGAAACAGAGGACACAGAACACAGAAATCCCTAGAAAATGAATCCATCTAAACACCTCAAGTGTGGTAGGCTGAATCTTGGCCATATAGCAAGAGGAGTTATAAGCAGAACTGCAAGAATGCTGCTGCTTTCGGTTCAGATCGAAATAGAAATTTATATAATAAATTACATAACCCGTATTTAAAGGTATAGTTGTAAAATGTATTTCTGTAAATGATCTATTTATACGGCAGTCAGGTGAAGTCCTTGGTGATGTGAAAATGGGAAACTTGCAAGTATTTTTAAAAAAGGTAGAAAGGAGGAGCCTGGGAACTCCTGACCTGTCAGCCTCACCTCTGTGCCTGGGAAGATCATGGAACAGATCCTCCTGGAAGCTGTGCTGAGGCTCCTGGAGAACAGGGAAGTGATTCAGGACAGTCAGCACGGCTTTGCCAAAGGCACATCCTGCCTGACCAGCCCAGTGGCCTTCTCTGATGGGGTGACTCCATCAGGGGACAAGGGGAGGGCTGCAGATGTCATTTATCTGCAATTCTGTAAAGCCTTTGACACATCTTCCCCCCAGCAACCTTCCCTCTAAATTAGAAAGAGGTGGATTTGATGAGTGGGCTGTTCAGTGGGTAAGGAATTGGTTGGATGGTCACATCCAGAGGGTTGTGGTCAGTGGCTCAATGTTCTAATGGATGTCAGTGGTGTCCACCGGGGGTCTGTATTGGGGTCAGCACTGATGAAAATCTTCATTAATGACACCAACAGTGGCATTGCCCCAGCTAATTTGCAGCTGGCACCAAGCTGAGGCTGCAGTGACATTCCTGAAGGATGGGGCCATCCAGAGGGACCCAGGCAGGCTCCAGAAGTGACACATGTGAACCTCATGAGGTCCAAAAAAGCCAAGTGTAAGGTCCTGCACGTGTTTGAGGCAGCCCCTGGTATCAATACAGGCTGGCAGGAGAACGGATTGGGAGCAGACCTGTGGAGAAGGACTTGGGGGTGCTGGTGGGTGACAAGGTGTGACAACAGAAAATGTAAGAATGTCTGCACTGAGTTAGACCAGAAATCAGCAAGTCCATCAAGGTCCCACAGAGAATATTAGCAAGGGGCAAGCATTAACATAGAAGTGCCCTAAATTATCTCCCAGCATCTACTGAAAACTGTTTCAGAAACCTTCAGAGCCAGAAGTGGTCTCATGGTATTTAATTGCCTTTATGGACACTTTTTCTCCATGGAGTAGCTTTGAATCATTGGAAGCTTCTGGCATTTTTAGTTTAAGACTTTTTTGCTTTTTGAACCAGGCCTCCTTGATTTTTTTTCTTTTTTGGCATCTTTCCATCCTTGCATTAGGAGGGAAAGTGGACATTATTTTCTTCATTTACCTTCTCAATACCATTTTTATATGTTCACATCATTTTCTGTCTCAGTAATCTCCACTGAAAATTGAAGGTTCCTAATCTAGAGCAATTCCACAGGTATAATTCCCATGATGACCTCCTGTTGTGTCTTGTTCCTCACTGCTTCGCCTGTTTTCACTCTCTCAGAGAAGCTCACACACATTCCCTTCTGCTGACTCCCTCCAGTGGGGATGTAACTTCCATTGGAAGGATGATTCACACAATGTAATTTCTTTAAACAGCTGATTGTGAATCACAAGGGGTTGTCAAAGGGCATCTTTAGCTTATTTACCTGAGAAGAGGAAAGAAAAAATTCCCTCCTCGTGCCAAGTGGAGCTGGAGCTCCAGAAAGAGGAGGTAGGTCAGGTAGGGAAAAGAATTCTGAATTTATTAGTGACTGTACCCTTGACTTCAAAAGCAGTGGGATACTGCAGCCTTGCAGCTGGGCTATTCACTCTGTTAGTAGATTTTGTGTATCTAAAACGTTCCCAGAGGAGCTGCAGGAGATGCATGACTGGATACAGGAATCAAGGGGGTTGTTTCAAATCAATTCCCTTTGAGGGTACGGTGTTCAGCAGCCTCCCATCCGCTCAGCTGGGATGGAATTTCCAGCACCTCAGCTCTCACTGGTGGCTGCTCTGACACCTTCCAGCACCCTTAGCTCTGGGGGCTAAGCTACCTCGTATTTACTAAGAGGCAAAAGCAGTCACACAACAGGATACCTGCTGCTCTTCAGGTTCACTGTTTGAGTTACTGCCGTTTAACACAGTGGTGCAGAGCTTTGTCTGCCCACCAGGAATGTCCCAGAGGAGCACAGCAGGTGAGGGATTCAGGACACTGCATCCCCCTGGCTGTGGACACAGTGCTACGAGCAGAAATGTCTTCGAACAGTACAGCTCGTTTACATGGCTAAACAGGGAACAAATGACTGCACTGGCTGCATCATACTCCCACCAGATCTTGTCCTCAGGAAGCAGGAATTGTCTCTTTCCGACTGTAGGGAATCTTCTGGTTGGTGGGAAGTGACTGAGGAATATGGAGACCAGAGGGTCCCACCTGTCACGAGGTGTTTTTCAACCTCACACCGCACAAGAGAACTTGCCTTTCCTCTGGGTCTCCTTGACACAGCTTGACCATCACACCAGAGGATCTGCAGGCCAGTCAGACCTGGCAGGAGGGATCTCAGTGTGGGTGGGAGGCTGTGGCTCTATCTGGGGGCAGTCCACGTCCAGCAGAGCAGAACAAGACACGTGGGCGAGCCGCAATATTCCAGGCTTGTCAAACCTGATAGTGAAAGAGGGATTCATCTCATTAACCCTTACAGGTCTAGACTGGAGAGAAACAGGCACATTTAGAAACAGGCACAGTTCCTTGGAGCTGCTTTCACTACATCCTTGGGCTGGGATGGATCGTGCCTTATATTCCAGTGGCTGCACTGATAACACCTGAACTTAAAATGAAGGCAGAGGTGCTTGACCAGCTCAGACCTGGTTGTCCAGTTAATTAAATCACACCTCAGGTGTCAAAACAAAAGAGCAAAGACCTTCTAATAAAACACCTTAACCCAGTCTCAGCACATATTCCTGCAACCAGCCCACCGGTGTAGGAGGATGGATGGATGGATGGATGGATGGATGGATGCATGCATGGAGGGATGGAGGGATGGATGCATGGACGGAGGGATGGATGGATGGATGGAGGGATGGGTGGATGGGCGGATGTATGGATGGAGGGATGGATGGA